>NMUG010001857.1:0-16965 GCA_002855965.1 Monotropa hypopitys | reverse complement strand
TGCTTTCCAATTAACTTTCCAAGACCTCCTATTTGAAAATACGTTGATCAGGCGCTTTTCAAACTAGATCTCAAGGTAGTTTCTTGGGCGTCAAGGTAACACACATAATACTTGCGGAATATACAACCACAAACTAATCCTAAAACTCTCACTTCAAGCCTTAAAACTTCAAGACTCTCTTATCTCTAAAGGTGTAAGACTCAAACCACTTCCATTCCGACTCACTGAAATCCTCAAATCTTTCTCATTCTAGAATCTAACAACTTAGAGCTCTGATACCAAGCTGTCATGACCCATTCCAGAACATAAATAAATAAATGATCTGACAATGGATGTGTGACTTCATAAAGCATCAAAACCATCCCAAGTGATATAAAAATCATCTCACACATTTAATAAATAAAAAGAAATAGTGCAGCTTAAGTACTAAGATAAAATCTCCCAAACAAAGCTCCGACCAACTAAGTTAAAAGAACTAACACAACCAATAACCTAGATCTAAGAAGATCCACAAGTACTACTACAATCTCACAACTATAAAGCAAAAGCCCCAACTATCAACCAACAACTGTACATAATGAAATAAGAGGACTCCCATAGGAGTGACACCAACCATCTCTCTCTACTCAACATGGCATGGCGACCTGGCATTGGAGTGAACCCGCTAAGCATCCAACCTGGATATAGATTGCAACAGAAAACAATAAAAGAGGAGTGTCAGATACAACAGTCAATATATGTAAATCAACATATGAAACTAGCATGCAACAATAGGAACTAAAAGGGGTTATGTCTCTCCCCAAACTCAAGTATAATGACTAACAACGAAGCACATAAGGATGCAAATCTCTAGAACATGTGTTGTAAACGAGCAAGCACATAGTAGGAGAAGTACCATAGTGACACATATCCTATATTCATTTCATATTTCTCGTCACTTCATATCATGTTGTTCACTTTTGATTTTCATCTATTTTCATTTCATTAATTCGATGGTTAGACCAATCAACGTAATCTGGCCACCGTCCATTGGGTCCTCGGCCTTAGCCCCATCTAGCAATGCATTGGAATTTGGGCGAATTAATCAAGCCCACTACCCCACACTTGGCCTCACTACTTATTAAAAACATATCGGGGTGTGATACATTTCACTTTCTTTATTCACATTGCCCCACACTTGGCCTCACTACTTATTAAAAGTATGTCGGGGTCATTCCACTTTACTTTGCTTACCACTTTTAGATATACTTTCCATTACTCATTCATATTCATATATGGTTCATAAGGATTGTATCATATCATTACATAACATATCCAACATGAATGCTACTCGAGAATAAAATGTGTAAGTAAGTAAACATACCATCACGCAATATCCAACAAAAGGGCAATCAACAGGTATAACATGCTAGCACATAGCTCTAACAAGTAAAGCAATTAAGCATGTATTGTTTCAATATCCAACCACAACCAAGTAGCCACGTAAGCATGTTTGCACATAAGCATGCATAGGTATCACATTCAACTAGAAGCCAAGTAGTCCAAGTAAGCATGCTTGCATGTACAATAACGAGTGAGGTACACAAAAGAACACGTAGTCACATAAGTTGATAAACATATATTTGAAGGGTATCTACACACTCACCAAGTAAGTAGGCTTCCAAGAACGTATCTATTGAGTTGCCTTAGAGGATTCCAACTTGTCTCCTATCATAACATTACAAAGTGTATAAATAATCTCTCTTAAAGACTAAATATTAATTAAGTACTTCAAACATTGATTCTTAACTTTTTTAATCTTTCATAATCCCATAAGTCCTTATTAAATAGAGTCTACAATTAGTTTAGGACAATCCCCAAAGCAAACCTCAAACTTTCTCCCACTTTTCCCTTAACCGGTACAGGACCGGTATGCAACTGGTGTACCGCCTGGCATGCTGGCTGGCATGCCGGTTAGTACAATTTTACCTCTTTAATAAGCTTCAAAACCCACTGCCTGATTGGGCACAAATCTGCTATACCGCCCGGTATGCTGGCCGGCATGCCGGTTAGGCCATTTTGGTGAAAAATACAAGAGAAAACCTACTGCTTAAAATTCGTTAAAGCCAGTAGGCATCCAGTATACCGCCTGGCATGCTGGCTAGCATACCAGTGCTCATACCGGTTTGATAGCAGAAGCAGTTTTTACGATTTTTGAACACAACCCACTCATCTAATCTACTCCAAACTCGATTATAAGACCTCAAATGCCAAAACCTCACACAAACTAGTCATTCCTCACTCCATAGGGTTAACATACTCCATTTAGGAGTTCTACAAACTCCATTCGAGTACCTAAATCAAGATTTTCGAGTTTTAAATCTACAAATTCGTTTTTGGTATAAACCCTAATTTCTAACCTCCAAAATATAAGGAGATGATGTTTACAAGTGTAGGATTACATACCTTAGGTGCAGTAATGGATGGAGAAAGGATTTTATAACTTTGCTTCAAGCTTTGGAGCCTCCTACAATGGCTTCTCCCCCTCTCTCTCACTCTCACAACTTTTTGGTAGAATGAGGGAGGCTAGGGCATCCCCTCCCTTAGCCAAAAATCTGATTTTAGGGTCTAAAGACCCATATAACCCTATGCCCAGTTCATTATTACCATTTATACACAACACTAATTACACCCTAAGATCCTTGTACGAGTCCTTCTAACATAAGAATCCCTAAATAGGCTTTAGCATTTTTAATTAACTCCTAGTTTTACATACTTTTATTTTCAATATTTATTATGCTAAAGGTCTTTAAGAAGATTAATGGAACGGGTGTGACAGACAGTCTGTCCAACTGATACTTGGATAAATGACATCATACATATCTTTGTATTGTTGAATTTCTTCAATAAGATCCGTTTGCACTTATCCCCGACCATCTTCAACATACCCGACTAGCGCGGCTATTGTCCTGAATCCATAATGATCGTCGGCTTTCACGTCAACTGTAATATCCAACCCAGAAAAGTTTTATTTTAAATGAAGTTGTGTCGATAAATAAAATTTGAGGTGTGCGATTAGTTGCGGATTCCACATTTATAAAAAATGAAAATGAGAAGAGTTTAAGGGATTTTAAAATTAAAATAATGAAGATAGAATAAATAATTTAGGGATTCGATTGTTATTGAGATGGAATTAAAGGATGCGAGTGTAATTGTTGAGAATTCTTGCACCAAATCAATACGTGTGGAATTCGTACATGTTCTGATTAAAAAAATTGAAACTCAATTAGAATTGACTTATTCAGTAGGATAGAGACAAGAGTGAAAATGTGTTAACTTTCAATTAGAATCCCATTCGGCAGAACATGAATCGGTGGAGTGAGAGAGAGTTCACTCAGCAAAAATTGAAATTGAGAGAAAGAATATCAGTCGACAGAAGAGGAAAATGGGAAAGGAGAGAGAGTGAGAAGACCATGGACAGAATCGAATGAGAGAGAGGCGCGACGTAAGCAGAAATCGAAGGGGGGAAATCGTAGAAGAGGTATGTGGGTTGTGTGTTTTTGTATATGTATGTGCGTGTAGTCGTGTGTGTTATGTAGTTGTGTATATACGATGACAGTGTGTGTAAGTGCATCATGTATGTGTATCAGCTTGTGTGGGTGTGGTACGAAGTACGTGTGTTTGTGTGTCAATGTGTGTATGTGTTGTAGTAGGTATGTATCACAACAGTGTTATATGTATCGCAGCAAAAATGTATATATCGCAGTAGTGGTTGTAGGTATTGCATCAGTGTGTAGGTGTGTGTAGGTGTGTGCGTCACAGCAGAGTACATATGTGTATCGATGCATGTGTGTATCATAGCAACGTATGTGTGTGTGGGCTACATTGCAGTGTATGTGTGGGTAGGCTGCATAGCATCGTGTGTGTGTGAGGGGTGCTATATAGTGCGAGTGTTGTCGTGTAGTGTGTATGAGTGTTATAGTGTGTGTGTGAACCATAACAGTGCGATCATGCGAATATATCACCTGTATTCGAGATACGCCAAAAGTTTAATAAAGGAAAAAAATAGAATTCAAAAATATAATAAAAATTGATTTAAGATAAGTCGAATAAATTATTCTTGTAATCTTATTTCAAGGATTGCTACGTCTACACCCGAAACACCAAAAGAATAAGCAAGTCAATCGTGTAAATTAAAGGTGAGTGAATAAGATATAGTTCTTTTTACTGCTTAATCAATTATTAATTTAAATTGAGTATGGGATTTATGTTTTACTGTACTTGACTCTCTTGTATTAATTTAGAATTGTATGTTGTTAATTGTTCTGGATAATATGTAGAATTTGAATCCCTATGCCAAGAATCAGAATTGAGTTATATATATGCATATATATTCATGCATCATTGAAGCATAGTTTAGTATTGTGGTGTGAGATGGTGGTGACAGTGTTAATGCATTAAATATGCATGGAAAAGATTTTTCATGTAAGCTACAAGCTTGTAAAATTATGGTACCAATGCGACTACGAAGCCAATAGTAAGTTGCGAGCTTGAAGTAACACAGTTGGTCATAAATTTGTCATGTTACAAAAAGTTGTTTTTAATGCATATACATGTATGACAATGGTGGTGCAAATAAATAAATAAATAAAAGGGTGGTGCATACGACATGAAGCAACATACTTGCTTGTCACATTTTCTTGTTGCTAGTAGTTTGATGTTAATGTTGAAATACGTTTTTATGCTTTGCTTTATTTCTAAAGCTTTAAACTATTGAAAAATTGGTATCTCATTTACTCCTAGAATCTAATTTTGGATTCCAGTCTTTTAGAAGGAGTTAGCTTGTCCACTACTGGTCTGAGGATCTTTATAGTTATCCAACTAGAGTTAGAGGTAGATTGGCTTTGTTTTAAGTTATCAGTTATGTAAATTTGAAAGAAACTTGTAATATAATCTGGCATAAATAGTAACAGGAAAAATGTAATGTAATAATCACTATTTGCATTTTTTTCTTATGAGTAGATCCTGATGTGGTTAAATATTATTAGAAGTTGTTAATTTCCTTAAACATTATTAAGGATTGAAGTTATTTCTTAGTCATTGCCACCTTGAATAATATCTTTAATAGATAATCATATCCGAGAAGGGGCATGACAATTCGTGGTATCAGAGCCTAGGTTATAATTTGAACCTAGAAATAGTATTGTGTCGTCCAAAGTAGTGGACATAGGTGTAATAGTTTGATGTTATAAAGTAAAATAGAATTTCCTATAATAGTATTATGAAATCTAAAGTTCGTATTGTTGTTGTTGTGTAATCAATAGTGTGACACCCTAGTCTAAGGTGTCAACTGGAGTCCCAGAGGAGACATCCGGGTTAGTAGATGGGTCCCACATCGCTTGGTGGATGTAAGTTGTGTGCTACAAATAATAGATCATGAATCTACCTTGTACAAGGCCTTTCAAAGTTGTGCGGGTATCAAAGCCCATTGGAACTTCCCAGTTAAGCGTGCTCGTCCTGTAGTAGTCCAAGGATGGGTGACCCTTTGGGAAGTCCAATGGGACTTGGCCGCCAAAGCGGACAATATTGTGCAGGGTGGGGGTAGGTCGTTACATATAGTATCAGAGCCTGTACCAACCGAAAATGTGGAACAAGAGGAGAATCTTGACCCCACACGAGGACGTGTGGTCCAAGTGGGGGAGATTGTGATACTCCAGTCTAAGGTGTCAACTGGAGTCCCAAAGGGGACATTCGGGTTAGTGGGTGAGTCACATATCGCTTGGTGGATGTAAGTTGTATGCTATAAATAATAGATCATGAACGTATCTTGCACAAGGCCTTTTAAAGACGTGTGTGTGTCAAAGCCCATTGGAACTTCCTAGTTAAGTGTGCTCGTCCTGGAGTAGTCCAAGGATGGGTGACCCCTTGGGAAGTCCACTGGGACTTGGCAGCCAAAGCGGAAGTTGTACCTGTAGAGGTTCCACCTCCAGTACCAATGGTTGATATAGATATAATATTAGCTGCGATGGCCCAGGAGAGGGAAGAGAGAGCTATTTTTATGAGATGGCAGACTCAACAGGCAACATTAGCTACAACAGGTACCGAGCTATTGGAGAGATTCATGAAATTATTTTCGACTTGAGTTTTAAGGATTGACCAATCTAGTAGATGCACAAAATTGGTTGAAGGGTATTGATAGAGTGCTAAATACCATGGGTGTGATCGATGAACAAAAAGTGACATTGGCAACATTTAGTTTGAAGGGGAGGCACTAGTATGGTGGGGAGCGACACAGAGATTGTTAGCAGTACCGTTACCTAATGTACCACCATGTAGACCTCAAGTTATTACGTGGGCTAGATTCGTAGAGAATTTAATAATTATTATTGCCTTGAAGCATATAGATACGAGTAGGAAGCTGCTTTTATCTCTCTTAAACAAGAAAAGATGTCAGTTGTGGAATATAAAGCCAAATTTGTGGCATTATCTCGATATGTACCCGAGTTAGTAGACACGGATGCTAAAAGGTGCAGACATTTCTGGAGCGGGCTGGACTTTAATGTGGCAAGTAGATTGACTGCTTTTCGAGAAAGAAATTATGCTGACTTGGTGGACATGGCCAGGCAGATTGGCAAAAATGTTCAAGAAATATTTGGTAGAAGGGAACAGTATAAGAAAAGTAGATTTGAACCAAGCAGGGTTAGTAAAAGCAAAGAGAGTCCCAAAGGAGGCCATCGATCTTCATTTTGGAAGGGAACCAGTAAGACAAGACCTAGTAGGTTGGGACAGAGTTCAGGAAGGCCATGAACTGAAATGACAAGGACACCATATCATTGTTTTAAATGTGGTGCGACCGATCATTGGATTGCAAATTGTCCAGATATGGGAAAAGGGATCAGATGTTTCAAGACACGTATCCAAGAATTGCACTAGACCACAAAAGTAGTAGGATCAGTGGGAAGCAGTGCCCCAACAAGGAGAGGGACTGGATCTAGCAGCAGTGCTGTATGGGGAGGAAAAGTAGGAGGTTCTTCTTCTACTCCTGGCAGAGTGTTTGTCATGACCCATCAATAGGTGGAGGCTAGCCCAGAAGTGGTGACATGTATTATTTATGTGTTTTGTTATTATGCTAAAGTAATAATTGATGCGGGATTGATGGATTCCTTTATTTTAAAACAATTCAGTCGACAGTTGGGTCAGTTTGTTACAGCAAAAGAGTGTTCATTAGTCATATCGACACCAGTTGGAGAAGTGGTAATTATTGGGGAAATGTTCCCTAAGTGTGGGTTAATTATCAGGGATAGACTTTTAGAAGTTGACCTAGTACCCTTAGAAATGTATGACTTCGATATTATCTTGGGTATGGATATCTTGTCTAAACATCATGCCACTATTAACTGTTTTGACAAGGAAGTTGTGTTAAAAGTCCCTGATGGTGAAGAAATTAAATTTTCTGGTGAAAGAAAGAATTATTTGAAAAACATAATCTCAACTTTGAAAGTGGTGAATCTTATAAGAAAGAGGTGTCAAGGGTTCCTAACTCACGTGGTTGATACTAAAAAGGAACCAGTTGAATTGTCAGGAATCCCAGTAGTAAGTGAATTTGTAGATGTGTTTCCGGATGAATTGCCGAGACTAGTGTCAGATCGGGAGGTAGAGTTCACTATTGAACTGCTGCCAGGGACTGAACCAATATCCATAGCACCTTAAAGAATGGCACCAACTGAGTTATTAGAATTAAAAATTCAATTGAAAAATTTGCTTGATAAGGGTTTTATTCGACCAAGTGTTTCTCCATGTGGAGCACCGGTGTTATTTGTAAAGAAGAAGGATGGTACTTTGAGAATGTGTATCGATTATAGAAAATTGAACAAAGTTATCATATGAAATAAGTATACATTGCCTAGAATAGATGATCTGTTTGATCAGTTGGAAGGGGCCAGAGTATTGTCTAAAATTGATCCGAGTTCGGGATATTACCAAGTTAGGGTAAGAGGAAGAGATGTGTCAAAGACTGCTTTTTCGTACGAGGTATGGGCATTTTGAGTTTCTGATCATGCCATTTGGAGTCAGCAATACACTAGTAGTGTTCATGGATTTGATGAATATGGTATTTAAACCTTATTTAGACGTGTTTGTAATTGTATTCATTGATGATATATTGGTGTACTCTCATTCTGGTGAAGAGCATGAAGAGCATTTGAGAATGGTTATAGAGACCACGAGGAATCATCAGTTGCATGGCAAGTTCAATAAATACGAGTTCTGGCTTGACAAAGTTATATTTTGGGGCATGTCACATTGATTGGAACTTAATTGTGCCATTCTTAGCCATCTTCTACCCGACTTAGGATGATTTTCATTGTTAATTATTCAATTTTATTATGCATTGCTATTTATGGTTTGTTTTATCCATTGATAATAAAGGGTGTCTAATTGTGTTTTGTAGTTTCTTTTGGCATTGCTATTACTTTTGTAGGATTTTACAAACATAACCAATGTCGCGCAGAATTTGGAGGAACACAAGCAAAGAGGAAATGGAAATTCAACTCAGAGAGCCCCAGAACCGGTTTCCCTATCCATGGGAACTGGTTCCCACAGCTAGAAGGAAGAATGGAGTGAAGCCAACAGTCATTTCCGCAACCAGTTCCCATAGGGATCGGAACTGGTTCCCAGACCACAAAAGGCAGCCACAACCTTAGCCACAACCGGTTTCTATAAGAGGAAGTGTTCTAGACATTGCCGCAACCGATTCCCGATGGCTTCGGAACCGGTTCCCATTTCTCCATGCTATGAAGAAGGAAGTGAGCAGATAGAGTCGCAACCATTTTCTGTGCAGTCTGGGACTAGTTGCGAGCACGACGGGATGCCAGAATTGTTGGGTTATTGGGGCCAAACTTTGGGTTATATCAGCTTTAATTAGGTTTAGGCGTAAGGATAAGCTTTATTAAGGGTGTTTAAGTCAATTGTAAGGCTTAAGAGTATAAAAGGAAGACGTTTAGGCTCTTAGGTTATCTATTTTTTATTCTTTACACTGGTGGATGCTACAGAGAGATTGGTGACCAATCTCTCTTGGTTCCCTTAGGAGTTTTGGCTGAGTTGTAAGTCTTTTGCTTCATCTTATTGCTACTTTGTCTTATTTTAACCTTATTGAATGATGTTCCTTGTTTTCTTCTTCTCTTTTACCTTGTTTTGCATTAGATCCATGGAGAACTAATCTCCTAGGATCAGATTCAAGGAGAGTAAGCCCTTCTCCGATCCATGGCAGTCAATTCCTCCATTTTTGCATAAATACATCCATCCAACGTAGAGAACTTGGTTAGGATCTCGATATTCATGAATGGGTACACTTGTAGGCATTTGACTAGTTGTCGACAACATTCGTTGGCACATCTAATGCTTAGAATCACAAGTACTACTACGGGATTGGAATTTCTCAAGGTTCACAAGTACTAGACGTTGGTAATTTGTTCAAATGATTTTTATCATCGGAGGAATCGCATTACCATGGAGAGGATAGGGAAGAAACCTAAGAATCCAATCTCTCATTAATTATTGTTTAAGTATTAAATTCTCAATGTTTTAAAATCCTTGGAAAACCAATCTTTTGTTAATTTAGGAAACTAATTTAACTCACAGAAAATTTATAAAATCGTGTTAACTCCAGTCCATGTGGATTCGACTCAGTATCTACCAATTTATTGTGCTACACGCGACATTTGTATTCCTACGTTTGGGAAGAACATTTGTTAGCAACAAGCATTTTTGGCGCCGTTGTCGGGGACTGGTAGCCTTTAGTGCGATTTTACAAGTTTTCTTGCTTTGGGTATTGATCATCCTTGTGCATGTGGGCAAGGGATCAGGCAAGTAGATTAGTGAGAGTGAACATCCTTGGAGATAACACGTCGGAATCACTTTCCAATAACTCAATGGATCACCCACAAGATGAGGTGAACAATAACCCCATTCCTAACAATCTCAATAATTCATTACCACCGAATCTGATGAACCCAATGGACCATCAAAACCAACCTAATCCATACCAAAACATGAACAACATGAATCCTCTAAAACCCATGCACCCCATGAACTTCAACAATATGAATTACAACCCCATGCATGCTCCGAATCCAATGAACTTCAATCATTTTGAGCATCATGGGCATGAAGGGGTACATGAGGATTTGAACCACCAAGTCATGACTTTCAAGGAAAGGTTAAATCCTCAAAGGGTGAGTGCACCCTCATGTCTTGTCTTGCCCGTGCAAGCACGAGACTTCGTTGTTAGACCCGCCATACTCCCTTGTCTTACTCACTTTCATGGGCTCGATCACAAAAGCCCATACCTTCACATTAAGGAATTCAAGGAGATTGTTCGCATCATGCTTGAGAGGAACCAAAGGGAAGACTTTGCCTTTATGAAACTCTTCTCTTTTACTTAATAGACCGGGCTACAATTTGGTACAATGGGTTAAGGCCTAGGTCTATAAGTTCTTGGGAAGAGCTCACTAAGGGGTTTTTCACAAAATTCTTCCCCATGCACAAATCCATATCCTTGAAGAAACAAATCCAAAATTTTTTAGAAAAAACACATGAGCCTTTTTACCAAAGTTGGGAGAGATTCAAAGATCTCTTAAACTCGGTGCCCCACCATGGTTTCACGGATTGGCAACTCGTGAGTTTCTTTCATGAAGGGAGCTCTCCTAAAACATGTCAATTTATTAAAATGATGTGCCAAGGGGATTTCCTAGACAAAAATCTGGATAATGACATGGACTATTTTGACAATTTGGTCGAGATAGCTCAAATGTGGGATAACACGAATCCCAACGATAGGTCTAAGGGGACGAGCTCTTCAAATCCTTTTACCGGAGGAAAATTTTCCTTGCAAGCTCCCGATGACCTACAAGCTAGGCTTACTTAACTTACAAGAAAATTCGAAGGTCTAGAGATGAAAAAATCAATGAAATCTCCATAGCTCAACCAAGGGAATAGCTACGTGCTATTTGTGAGACCGAAAACCATGTCATCTACCAATGTCCAATAATCCCCACTCTCAAGGGGTTGCTCAATGAACAAACTGGGGTTAATTTTGTCAATCAATAATCTCAAAATCAACCCCAGAAATCTTTCAACAACATCTACACCGAAGGATACAATCTAAATTGGAGAAATCATCCAAACCTTCAGTGGAGGAATGACAACAACCCGGACCATCTCATCCCCAACCTCACTTCAACCAACAAGGGTCGCAAAATCAAAATTTTAATCAAAATCCTCTACAACAAGGGCCCTTGTACCAACCACCCAATAAAAGGAACTTTGAGGAGACCGTGATGCAATTCATGCAAACAACTCAACAATAACAACAAGCAACAAATCAAATCATCATGGAGTTGCAACAACAAATGACAAAAATGAACACCACTCTCGGTCAAAAGAAAATTTCCGGCTCAACCCCAAGCCAATCCAAAGGGGTAATATTGCATTGGGAGTTCACAAAGGGAGGATCAAAATTAAGAACAACTCAAAGCAATCACCACATTGAGGAGTGGAAAAATCATTGATAAAACAATTCCTCCCCGGAATTCAATCCAACCCACATGTGAAGAAAAAGAAGAAGAACCAAAAGAAGAAGAAAATGAAAGAGGAAACCTTAACATTGAGCCAAAGGGATGTAAGCCCATCATGACACCTTTCTTTCAATGGTTGAAGGACTTGGATAAGATGAGTGACCAAACTGAAATCTATGAACTCTTCACACAAGTCAAGGTGAACATTCCCTTGCTTGATGCTATTTAGTAAGTCCCATCCTATGCTAAGTTCCTCAAAGACCTTTTCATGGTCAAGAGGAAGTTAAATGTTTAGAAAAAGGCCTTCCTCTCCGAAAACGTGAGTTCTATTCTCAAGGCCGAGACACCTCCAAAATACAAGGATCTAGGGTGACCTACCATTTCCATAACCATTGGGGCCACAAAAATTTAAAGAGCCTTGTTTGACCTTGGAGCAAGCGTGAATCTTTTGCCGTACTCGGTCTATGAGCAACTTGGTCTAGGAGAGTTACAACCTACAGGTATAACTCTCCAACTCGCGGATAAGAGCGTGAAAGTACTACGGGGAATGGTAATGGATTTATCGTACAAATCGAAACATTTTACTTCCCCGTAGACTTTGTGGTCTTGGATACTCAACTCGTAGCAAATGTTGCCACACAAATCCACGTCATATTAGGACATCCCTTCCTTGCAACCGCAAATGCTCAAATCAATTATAGGAATGGGATTATGCATCTCATATTTGGAAACATGATGGTGGAATTGAATGTCTTCAATGTGTGTAGGCAACCGTGTGATGACGAGGAGTTCCACGAGATTAATGTGGTGGAAACTTTGGGTTACTGTGGGAGCAATTTCATAAATGACCCATTGGAATCATGTTTGTTGAATGCAGAAGTGGAGGAACATGTTCTTTCTCCCGAAGAATTGAAATTTTTGGCATATTTGGAAGAAGTAGATGTTGTGAGTAGAGTGGGATGGAGGGAATGTTTTGAGGAATTAGGAGAATTTGGAAAACCTAGTGAACCATCTCAAGGGAGTGCACCAAAACTTGAATTAAAACAATTTCCCTCTAACTTGAAGTATGCATTCCTAGGGAATGAAGAAACATACCCGGTTGTGATTTCCTCCATACTTGAGCATACTCAAGAAAAAAATTGATGGAGGTGTTGAGGAATTACAAGAGTGCATTGGGGGTGGACAATTGCGGATATTCAAGGGATAGACCCAACTTTGTGCACCTATCGGATTTATCTTGTTGACGATGCAAAACCCTCACGGCAACCACAACATCGTTTGAATCCTGACATGAAGGCTGTCGTGAGGAGTAAAGTCTTGAAGTTATTGGATGTCAGCATTATATACCCTATTGCGGATAGCAAATGGGTAAGCCCCGTCCAAGTGGTTTCTAAAAAATCGAGAGTCGTGATAGTCAAATATAAAAAAAATGAATTGATCCCTACCCAAGTTGTTACCGGGTGGAGAGTTTGCATCGACTACCAAAAACTCCACACGTGCACAAAGAAGGACCACTTTCCCTTACCCTTCATTAATCAAATGCTTGAAAGGGTGACGGGGCATGCCTATTATTGCTTCCTCGATGGGTACTCGAGGTATAATCAAATTGAAATTGCCCTTGGGGATCAAAATAAGATGACCTTTACATGCCCATTTGGTATATACGCTTACCGGCGAATGCCATTTGGACTTAGTAATGCCCCAGGGACATTTCAACGGTGCATGTTGGACATTTTCAGTGATATGATTGAGAGAGTAGTGGAAGTGTTCATGGATGACTTCTGAGTTTTTGGGAATACTTTTGAGGATTGTTTAAGTCATCTTGAACAAGTTTTGGTGAGATGTGAGGAGAAAAATTGGTTTTGAATTGAGAGAAGTGCCATTTTATGGTCACTTCTGGAATGGTTTTGGGCCATATAGTTTCGGCCAAGGGCATAGAGGTTGACCAAGCCAAAATTGGGCTCATTTCTAATCTTCCGACCCCCACTTGCGTAAAAAAACGTGAGGTCATTCTTGGGTCATGCTGGCTTTTATCGGAGGTTTATAAAGGGTTTTAGTGCCATCTCACGCCCTTTGTGTAACCTCTTGGCAAAGGATGTTCCTTTCGAGTGGAGCTCTACATGTGAAAAAGCATTCTCTACCTTAAAAGAGATGATAACTTCCCCACCAATTATGAGGTCCCCCCCCTTATAGTTGTTTTTATAATGGGTTTTATAATAAGTGTGGATCCTTCAGTCCGGGCAATGACCGAAGTGTAGGGGGTTTTCTCCTAGGTCATGGGTCAGGTCACCACAATAGCCCCTCAATCTTTCCCAAACTTTTGGAAAAGATTGAAATAGGTCTACCGGATGCCATGCTCCGGGAGGCATGTTATTTTGATTTTCTTCGGCGTCACCTATGGCGTCACCTGGCGGGTGTCAGAGTATTGATTAGACACGAGCATCATGGGTCGCCACGTGTCACGCTTCGATTCGCGGGTCAAACTGACCGCCTCGGAACATGTGCATAATAATTAATGTTTACAGTTGTGTCCCGTACCTTGGGGGAACCTATAAATAGGCATGTTCAGTATGACCTTGGGTACTCTGGTTTGTGCGTAAGAAGCCTCCGGAGAGCCACATACCCTTTGGCAACTACATTCCTCTGCTCGTCATGGATCAGATATTCGTTCTATCTTCTTCTTCGTCGTATTCTGAGCTAGACCCTTCGTTTCAGTCGACTCCCACAGAGCTTACACCTGAAGCTAGCTCGAAGATGTCGTCACCTGCTAGAGACGTTATGCCCGGAGCATCATCCTCGAGACAGCCTCCGGGCAGTGGCCGAGGAAACATTGTTCGGCATTTCTCTGATGAGGCTGAACCCACATATGTGGCCCTGGGAGGACGGTCGACTAGTGTATTAAGAGGGTCGCGAAGGAGAGCCAGCGACGAGTCCTGTCCCTACCTTCATTTCTTTCGAGAAGAAATTACTGAGTTTGAGGAGTTCTCCCGCCGGTATGAGATTCCGAACACGGTGACCTATGCGGAGGTTGGGTCGTTGGTTACATACTCGGAGGATCACATTACTATGCCTTTGATGGCCATGACCGAAGGCCAGCTGAAGTTCCTTTGGGTTTTTTTACATGTGTTTCAACTTGCGCCGAACCAGTTGTCGGTGAACTGCTACCGGACCATAAGTTGCATCCGGGTTCTGTGTGCCAGGCATGAACTCGAATTCATTATGCCGGACCTTATGGGTCTGTTCTCATTATCTCGCAACCGTTCTTCCGGCCGGTACTTCTTTACCCCTCGGAAGCCCTATGGTGATATTTTTATGAGGCTGTCAGATTCAGAGAAGTGGGGGAACATCTACCTTTAGGTTTTTGGTGAATATAGATTCCGCTCGGATGAGGATCACCGATACCCTATCCCGGTTAAAGAAGGAAGGCCGATGTGTCAGCGATATCTAAACATTTGAGGTCCATGGCGTCGCCTGCCCGGATCGCAGCCCTTGTGAGATGTGAAGGAAGGGATGCTCCTACCCTTCTGGGATACGAACCGACGTACAACAGCTGTAACGACCCGTCCCAAATTAATAAGAAAAATATTTAATCCGGCTACGAATCGTCACTTATTTCAAAAACCGACAAAGGCCAAATGACTTTGTTCTCTAAAAGACCGTAAATAAATTTTTTTTCTTTTATTTTTAATAAAAACTACGCAGCGGAAATAAATAATGATATAAGAGCTCCAACACAAACTACTGGTACCAAGTGTGACAAGTCTAACTCAAAGGAAAAATGACCCAGAACAAGGTCCCAAAGTACAACTGATAGTCTACTGCAAAAGTGACTAATAACTGAATATGAAAATCTCTCAATCCTCACCCTACAACAGGTAGGGGAAAAGAAATGCTAATAGCTGCTACTGAAAATAGACTCCTGTAGAGAAGAGCCTGGACAACTGGCAAATGAACCGCTAAGCCTCCTTACCTGGATAAAATGCCACAACACAAGGCAGGCAACAATATCCAGGAGTGTCAGATTAACAGTTAAATATAATATTTCATCAATAACAATGTAATTAAACCGAACAACAATGTGAGGGGTTGTGACTCTCCCCTGAACAAGCCAACAATAAAGGATATATATCAACAACAATCATCTAATACATTATCGTAGTGTATTCACGAAGTCATACACTTGTTCATTATGATAGTGTATTCACGAAGTCATACACTATCTATTATCATAGTGTATTCACGAAGTCATACACTTGTTCATTATGATGGTGTGTTCACGAAATCATACACTATCTATTATCATAGTGTATTTCACGAAGTCATACACTTATTCATTATCGTAGTGTATTCACGAAGTCATACACTTATCCATCATTATTGTGTATTCACGAAGTCATACACATATTCGTCATCGTAGTGTATTCACGAAGTCATACACTTATCCATCATTATTGTGTATTCACGAAGTCATACACATATTCGTCATCGTAGTGTATTCACGAAGTCATACACTTATTATGTATTGCATTAATTATTTGTTCACCGTATCATCGTGTCATCATCTAACATTGCAATATCATCGTGGAGGTTGTAGTCATGTTAATCTTCTTTCATCACGGAAACATATTCGAAACCACTACACATCGTGGTTAACATGCTTTTATCATCAATCATTTCTAATGTTATCACCTAGGCATGCATGGTCGTATAACATTAAATATTCTAAGCACACCAACAATCATCTAATACATCACATTGAAAATTCATGAAGTATTACATATTAACTGAATCTACACACTCACCTTATAGCAAAGAAAATCCGTCAACTACGTCAACACGGGCGCGGTAGAGGATTCCGAATGACCACCTGAACAATTAAGTGTTCAATTTATTATTAGGGTCTTTCCAAACTTGATATAATCTCATTTTAGTGTTCTTGGGATTTTATTAGGCTTAAAACGCCTTAAAATATCTTTTAAAACATTTCCCCGTCACTTAGAGAATTTTTCCCAAAATAAGTAAATCGACCGGTACATTCAATAAATCGACCGGTCGGATGGTTTTAAAAACCGACCGGTACATCAGAACAAATCGACCGGTCTAATTCTTTATATAGTTCACTGTTTAAAACCGACCGGTACATTCAAACTAATCGACCGGTCCATTTAATCAAAGTTACTCACTGCTCCAAAATCGACCGGTATATTCAAAATAATCGACCGGTCGATCGCTAGGGAAAATCGACCGGTACATTACAACAAACCGACCGGTCGGATTTCAGCAGAATGATGCGATTAGGGCTGTGCGATTTCTCAACTCTTCGTTCTAACTCACAATCACACGATTTTATACCACAATTCAAGAAATTGCCTACACTACTTTGTAGTAGAGGTTAATCCTCACATCATACTCC
>NMUG010001856.1:0-16968 GCA_002855965.1 Monotropa hypopitys | reverse complement strand
AGCTTGGTTTCAATTTCGCCTATCGCAAAGTCCTCAAAAACTTGTTTGACTTCATCATCGCTTCCGATTACAAAGGGATGGTTTTTTATAGAACGACCACGCCAGATCACTTTGAGAACGGGGAATGGTTCAGCGGCGGAAGTTGTCGGAGAACCACTCCGGTCAAAAAAGGCGAGTTTGAGTTAAATGAGTTGATCAAAATCCTACGCGACGTTGAATTGGACGAGTTTGAGAAGGCGGCGGTGGATGCTTCTAAAAAAGGTGTGAGTCTTAAACTTCTTGACCTAACGCAGCTATCGTTACTGAGACCGGATGGACACCCGGGTCCTTACAGACACTTTTACCCCTACGCAAAGGATAAAAATGCTAAAGTTATTAACGATTGTCTTCATTGGTGTTTACCTGGTCCGATTGACTCATGGAATGATTTGATCATGGAGATGCTTGTAAGTGGGTGAGAGCATTGGCGAACAAAATGTAATCCGTGTTTTGTCGTTTTGGGTAAAGGAAGGATCTCTACCCTAAAAAGAGTGCATCACTTTATTTGATGGCGAAGTTTCATCGTGGCCGGAGTTTTGCTTACGGAACTATATTTTTTGGTAGAGATTTCAATCCGTAGCAGAATGAGAATGATGGACTGGCCAGAATGTTTGCTTGTTGCTTCACATTTATCTCCCAACTGTTGCAACACTTACTAGCCTTTGTGATGTTGTCAAGAGCAGTGAAAGGCTTGCTATTGTAAGGTATATTATCATTGTCCTTTAAGCATTTTCTATGTTGTTAGACTAAAGAGTAGGCCCTGTTTCATGGATTGTTGAACTGTTGTTGGTATGAAGTCCAAATTGTGATATTAGGCTTCCACCTGCACTTTATTCTTCAATTTGCACATGTGTATACTTGCATACACGGTGTTCGATGAAATACTTGAGTTCACACACGTACTATTTGGTTAATACACATACTTGATTAATACGATTTAGTGTTGAGACAACAAAGTCAATAGGCATTTTCATTGATTTGTCTTTAATTAATTTGTGGAGACTAACATGACTCCTAATCCCCTCTGATTTGGGTACTGCATTTTCATTGATGGTTGTCTCACTTTTTTAGTTTTATACACACAGATTTACAACTTTACAGTTTTTTAACACATATACAACCTTACAACTTTACAGCCCCTTACCACATATATACATAAAACTTTACACCTTTTTTACACACATAGTTTTACTACTTTGCAGTCCTTTAACACACATACACAACTTTATATATTCGATTATTACCCAACTCTTTAGTTTTGGCTACTACCTAGCTCTTTAGATTTGGCTATTGCCAAACTCTTAAAAATGCCTATTACACAGCTTTTAAATATGGGATATATTGCCCAGCCCTTTCAGCACTACAAGCACATTTGCTTGATATAACTATGCGTATGTATCATGACCTTTCGACCCAACCGCTCTTATATGTATGGCGTATATCGCACAACCATTTAGGTATATGACATATATCGCCCAACCATTTAGATACAATGGCATAAATATTCGGCTCTTGTAATAGCTCTTCTTTTTATTATCATTTTCATCTTTCACACATCACACTGTCAACCCACACACACCACAAGCATCCACACATCGTTATGATTAATTTACATCACAATCTTCTCGTTAAACAACTTGAACAAAGTGATATTTAACCATCAATTATTATGATCATTAATCATTGACACGCACACCTTGCTACACATGATTTTCAACTTAAACATGCTTGCCATAATATTAGAAAGTTTACTCATCAGAACGACACACACGTTCGCACATATATAACAAAAACTCTATATCTACTAAACTCATCGAATACTGCTTAAAACGGTGCCGACACTACCTCCTCATAAATCTGGAAGTATCAACCCTTCCACGGTCCACCTACAACAATCTTAAGATATTAATCGATTGATCGGAATTAAAGTCAATTGAATTAACTCATGGTTTGCATTAAATACATTAATATTCAATAACCCTCAAAATATCATTTCAGTGATCTTATTAATGAATTTAAATAAAGCTAAACCCTTTTAAAAACACTCTCTTATGAACTCAAGATCATAACCCAAGAACTTTCTCTAAGCTCGTGTGCACCAATACAACATAACTGTCAACCAGTTCAACTTGACTTCAAAACCACCTTGTTCTGGTACAACATTTGGTTCAACCGGTTCAACCTCAGTAGAGCACACTAGCATCAGTACACAATTTCACTCAACTGGTACAACCTCACTTACTGCTCTACTCAAAAGGTCCTTGCACCAGTACAAAGAGTACTTCAACCGGTTTATCCCAGAAAGAACTTCCCTGCACTAGTTCACAACGTGACTCAACCAGTTGAACTGGCCCTCATGCTAACCCTATAGAGGCTCTGTGTATCGGTTCAATGAACCCCTCAACCAGTACACGAACACTTAAGTAGGTTCTTCTCACCTAAAGTTTGGAATAAACCCTATTTCGATTTACTTCGATTTAAACTTCATTACATCAATTTTCTACAGATTAACATGGTTTTAATCCTTCTATAACCCCAAATCATATACATTAATATAGATTACCTATAAACATTCAATTCCCTTTGAAATCCTTAAAAACATGAATCATATAACTTCCATATGAATAAATATAATTCTTACATATTTTTAGGATATGAATGAAAATGATTACGAGAATTAGACTTGAAGATTTCAATGGGATGACGACAATTCTCGATTGCACTAGCACCAGCAATTCCCCTTTCTTCCTTTCTCCCTACTCTCTCAAGCCTCAATAACAATATAATAACCACCCAAAATGATTATTAGGTTTAATATTAACCTTAAGTACTTAGGAGATTAGGTTTAGGGCACAAAGACCCTTTTACCCATTCTATTCCACACTCACACTTCTATCATAAGGTAGTCACGCATCCTGACTTATTTTCATATATAAAATCCATAAAATTCATATTCTCCCAACTTTATAATAAATAAGTTTTCAACTCAAATCCATTTTCAATTCCTTCTAATCATTTTCTTTAATTATTTAAATAAATTAAAAATAAAGGAACACGTGTTACACTATGTTGGACTTCTTTCGAACATTACACTAAAAGCATGTAAATGGGAAGTAACGAAACCACTGTTGGACTTTTTTTGACTTATAAACCCAAAAGATATGATACAACAACAAGGACTAGCACCCGAATACGGTAGAGTACTACCATCCTTAATCACATCTCAATCACACTAATTGGCAAGCACAAGGCCATAAGGAAAGTTTCCTCGACATATCATCATCTAAGAATGAATATCACCCATAATTTGGTCTAACCACAACAAATATCCTTTCAAGGTAATATCACACAACTCAAACTTGGCTACAACAATAAGATTTAATCTAGCATCGATCATAAATCCCAATTCTACTAATAAGGGCTAACCCAATCTCAGCAACGCCGAAAAAGGGAGACATACTATTGGGAATAAATTAGCGACCCAAAACAACAAGGAATCAACAAGACTGTTGATCGATTCACATTCTGGGATGACATGGCAAGAATCAAACCCCAACCAAGAGAATACAATCAACTCCCACTCCGCCTAGTGAACACTAGGCAAGAATTCGACATCAAGAGGGGTATCATCACTCCTACGACAAGCACGAACCAGAGGGTTTCTAGAATCCATAGGGTAAGATTCAGGAGTCAACTACCAGGTCTTACGAGGGACTTACATCCTCAAATGAGACGGTAAAGAAGGATGTCTAATCATCTGATCACAAACAAAATCTACTTCTTGCAATAGAGGCAATGATCAAACAATGACAATAGAAATGAAATCAAGGCTCAAAGCAAACGATGCCAAGCTCAACTCTACAGGAATCAACAAAAGGATCGATATCCTTAGT
This sequence comes from Monotropa hypopitys, assembly GCA_002855965.1. NCBI lineage: Eukaryota > Viridiplantae > Streptophyta > Magnoliopsida > Ericales > Ericaceae > Monotropa > Monotropa hypopitys. The sequence goes on along the minus strand of NMUG010001856.1, from coordinate 13,036 downwards.
CAATCACTCAACAAGGAAGGGTCCCCAAGGATCATTTATTAGACCATTCTAAACTTCAAATTTCTTAGACCTAATGCAATGCATACAAGCACTCCAAACACACAACATATTATGCCATGTAATGTAATGCAAGCCATTGAGACTAAGTGTCTTCCCAAAGGCCTAAGTTTTTGAACCGAAATCTCTAATATCAATTGTCACACCCTGGATTTTCAAACCATTTTTAAAATAAATTCAAAGTTATAAGAGAGAAGACAACTACCATTTATATTTATTTCCCAGTAGATATATACTGAATGGAAAATATAAAAGGACACATCCACATCCAATAATATGAGTTCAAGTTTACAAAAACTTTGCAATAAACATCCGGGAACAGAAAAAGAGAAAGTACATTAAAATGATAGAAAAAATAACCTATCAACTACCATGATGATACCATGTTTCAATGTTAGCCAAGACCTTGGAACATCCAACTCCAACTCAAGACTGAGGCTCAGTACCTAAAAATAGAGGGTTAGGCAAAGCCTAGTGGAAAATCCAATAGAAAATATGATGCATGCATGAGGGTTCATAGACTTTGAAACTAGACAATTCATTTTCTTTCATTTAGTCTTTCCATTCACATTTTCATTTCAATTACAAATTTCCTCCACTTGACGAATTCAAGTGAGTCCAACAATTTATCCTTAACGAAATTAAGGAAAGTTCACTATTATTCCTTCCAACTTGACGAAATCAAGGGAAATCCAAATTCATATTTATCATGTTTCCAATTCTAAGTAAACAATTGAGTTTCAGCTATTTCCGCGGTAGAAGACCGTCGACTAGACTACTTGTAAATTTCCTAGTATTACCTGACCTGTCAAGAGGGCCCAGTCAAACTCCCATTGTGTGATGTCGTGAATGCAAATCCACCCATGGAATGAAATTCCCGAATATATATAGCCAACCCAAACATTATAATTCCAAGTTATTCATTCTTTCATTGTTAAGTAGGGCAAAATCCTCCTACTCATTTACAATACTTCAAAAATATGTTCAAGAGTCCCGCATCGTGTATTTCAATTCATTTTGCCCTCATAAAGTCTCTAGACATGTTTTCTCCAATTTATAAGGCTAGAGAAAAATCTAGGATTTTCATAAAAATTGAGGCTTCTCAAAATCAACGACGGGGACATGAAATTGATACAAAGGGGAACCCTTATCCATGAAAACATCAAAGGTTCAGTAAGGAATTTGAGGGTAATCGAACTTAAATGATTCTAGCCACACAACCCCATAATTTTGCATGAATTCAAGAAGGAGGATAAGAAGAACAAACACATAAACATATAGAGCTTAGAGGTTTCTACCTTGAGGAGATGAAGTAGGAGCACCCTAGATGAGGGTTCTTCATGATGGCCTCTGAAAATCCCATGGATGTGTAGCCCTTGAGGTGTAGAAGAAGGTTGGAGAATGAGATTTTCTCCAAATCTCCTTGATTTGGGAGTTAGAGTGGAGAGAAGTAGAGGGAGAGATATATTCGAGAGAGATAGAGAGAGAAGTGCCCTGGTGTTTGTGGAGGTATAGAGAGTGTGTAAATGTAGAATTTTATGAGTTAAAACCGTTTATATGAATATATACTCCTTTTCAGAACCTTCTTAAAATTTGTCCGAAATGAGAACATATTAATATGTGATCATGCCACATATCGATATGTGTGGCCTTAACCAACCACTAGTGACCGACCATTTCCCTCACATATCGATATGTGTGAAGGTACACATATTGATATGTGATGTAAGGGACGTATACCGAATGGGAATAGAAAGGGATGTACATCGAATGAGAAGCATCAAGTACCACATATCGATTGGTCCAACCTCACATATCGAAATGTGAGGGATTTTTAGAAGACACACAAGGATCTAATGGACTCACATATCGATATGTGCAAAGGACACATATCGATATGTGATCAATTGATATTCTCACATATCGAAATACATAACTTAGTCAGTCTATCGAATGGCTGAAGCACATATCAAAATGTGGTCAAAAGGACCCGACTCACATATCGACATGTGATGAATTTGAGCGCAAATAGAGGGTTCCCATATCAAAATGCAGGAGGAAGAAATGAAAGGTCCTAGGTCACATATCGAAATATGGACATGAGGGTGGAACAGAAGGCTTGTATATCGAAATGTCTATATGGGTAGGGGAATAGGTATGTTGTAATACCCGTTTCCAAAAAAACAATAAAACGTCGGGAAATTTTTGATTGAAATATAGGAAGTGGGAATAAAATTATATGGATTAAGATTTAATCATTTAGATGAGTGCATATGTTTATTTGGTGGTGTTGGAAACACTAGATTGTGGTTATTGGAGTAGCCTTCCTAAATGGAATTGGTCAAAATTTGTACTCTAGTAGGCTAAGAACAAATTTGTCCCAAACTTATTATGGGTTCCTGTACCACGCCCCAATATGCTTACCAATCTCCTGATCCGAATGGCTGTGAATGATTCTATCCTTCAATCAGAAAATCCGGTTAGTGCTACCCGGCATCGTCCGCCGGATTGGCACTCCGATGTCTAAGTCAGATAGGGGTTTTAGAGGAAAAAATGGCAGAATGGGTGCTCTGTAACACCAAAAATTCGTTACCTTTAGTTTGCACTGTTCCTCCTTATATAACCTTCCCCTAACGCCTAATCAGGCGCCATCACCGCCCAATCTCCGAGAAATCCATTGAGATTCCAGAGAGCATGTAACTACCTATTTCAGAGAGGGGCGAGATTCTCCGTAATCATATCTGGTGACCCAGCAACCGTACATGTTGGTTCAGAAGCCTGTTTTCCTTTCTATTGGGCTGTGATCCGTGGATTGGTTGTTGCCGTACCACAACGTGTTGCTCCTTCTGACTGCCTCTGGGCTTATTCTTAACGTTGTTTTCCTGTACCCGGTGTCATTCTGGCCACCTGAGTGCTGTACTGCCTTCTGTCCCATTGCTTACCTAAATGGTCTGGTACGTTTATGTTCCCGTACTCCAGCTTTGGCCCAAACAATCATTTGGGCCATAGCCCAACAGTCAGTCCGTATGACTTTATCCTGCCTATACTGGGCCTGCCCCTAACGAGCTTGCTCCTTACCCGGCCCGTAGGCTCATCATGGTTCGTCTACCACAATAGCCACTCAATTCTTACGGACAATCTGGTCCACAAGTATTGAGTCTGCTCCGACTGAATACCAAACCATTCCCTGTCTTTCGACCTACTAACCACCGTGGCTCGGGAGCTCTTGCCTTGCGGCCATATCCTCTATCTATTGGTCATCATCAACTCGTTGATCATCTGGATATCAGTCTGCTTGCGCATGTCCCATCCGATGGTCACAATTCGTCTTCTAGAATCTTCCGGACACGTGTCATCATCCATGGCATTGTCCATTGGTATTCCCGCTCGACCGTTTCTGAATCCCAAGTGGCGGGGAACCGAGTATATATACCTGAAGCCTGGTATTCTTTCTTCCATGTTTGCTGCTACTGCTACTGTGCGATTGTGGAAAACCGTGAACACAAAAATCTTTTGAGCTCCCCTTACCTTTTTCCAACTCTTCCAAGCTTTGCAACCCAGGTAATCGATCCCCAATCTTGCTGTCTTTAATTTTTGAGCATATGCGACTTGATCAGGGTAATAATTGGCCCCTTTTGAACTAAAAAATCCACCCTAGGGTACTGTAGCACCGCCATGGGCACTATAGCACTACTGTACGCCCAACTCTGTGTCCATCCATCTGGATTGTAGCAGGTCCTGATCCTCCTTTTCCCTTTCTTGGTCAGGTCTCCTGAGATGTCTGGTAATAGATGTGGTGATGCTGAGCCCAATGGAAGTGGTGTTGCCGAGTCCAACAACCTTAGCCCATTCATGGACTACTTTGCCACCCCCCAAAACTTGAGGGCCTTCCGTCGGAAGTACTCAATTACGGACGACGTACAGGTTGCACTAGTCCCTTTTGACATGGAGGGCACTCTAGGGATCCGTCAAGTTGTCCCCCTGATGGCCATTATCGAAGGAGGCCTCCGGTTCCCAGTCATCGACCTATTGTTCCAGATCCTGAACACACTCAAGATAACGACCCAATTTATAATAAATTTCTACCGGATCGTGATGTCCCTGGGGGGGCTGAATCGCCTGTTTGATCTAAACATTGGCCTGGCCGAGTTCTTCGGGCTGTATTGCATCAATCAAAATAAAGCTTCCAAATGGTATTTGCCCGCAACTCGGAGGGGACATGACCTTGTTTTTGACCGCCTCCCGGATTCGAACCAATGGGCGAATGAATTCGTCACGGTCTGGGACCGGTACAAAAATTCGAACGAACACACTGAATAAATCTTTTCTTGGTACTTCTAGCCGCACTGATATCCTAAGCCATCCCGTAATCTTGATTTTTTCTTTGCAGACACCAGGATTGTGAACCATTGTAAGAGAGATGTTGCAGTTGACTGGATCGAAAAGCTCTTTCAGATCGCGTTATCCTCTCATGACGTGCCAACTCTTCTCGGGTACGTGTCGACCTACCACTCATTCATAAAGAAGAGACTCTCCAAAGTCCGGTGCCTAGTCTGCAGAGCTTCTTCTTCAGTAGTTGAAATTGTCTCCCGAACTGTCATATTTCTTGAACCGACTCTGGAGCAAATAGAGACAGACACCGAAGGAACCCCTTTGATGGGAAAAGAAGGGCTCACTTAGTACGTGATCTGATCACTAAGCATTTTGACGATCCTCTCGTCTACACATCTCTGGCTGCATCTCCGGCTACTGCCGAACTTTTAGATCCATCACTCTAGATACTCGATCCTCCAGAAGATGCTCGGGACTCAGCCTCCAGCAAGAGGAGGAGGCTGGACTTCGGATCCATGCAACTTGATCCACTTGCAGAGGTGTTGGAACAGACACTGGAGGATGCTAACTCTCTGGGCCCTTCACTTTGGCATCCCCAATTCTCCTTCAATGACTGGACGGTCCTAAACATTGATTCCGTGCTCACCCTGGAGGTGGCCTTGGCTCTAGTCCGAGCCATCATGTTTCCAAGGGATGAAGACTCCCTTCCAAATCCTGGGATGAACTGTTTTCCTCCGGACTGGCGACGATCTTCCAGGTATGCTCCTTTTTCTTGAGTCTTCTTATTGTTGACTTGTTTTGTAACTGTTGAGATCCGGATATGCAGGATGTCCAACGGATGTACGGGGCTTGGTTGTAGGCCGTAGCTCAAGAGACTGCCCTTACTATAGAGGCTAGTCTCTAACAAAGAGCTTCTGAAGCTCTGGAGGCTTCCTAGGTGCTGAATGCATCCCTTTGGCAGAAATTGGATGAAGTCGTCGTGGCCTGTGATGAGGCAGTCAAGGCCCATGATGAGGCAATAAGGGCCCGGGAGGATGCTGCAAAGGCATTGGCTGAAGAATTGAAGTCCCGGGGGGAGGACGCTGAACGCCACAAGACTGAGCTAGAGGAGGCTGATGCCACTAGCTATGATACTGGTTTTGATGCTGCCGACGAGGAGTATACGAAGAAGGTTATCCAGACCAAAGAGTCAAACTTTAGGAAAGGGTACCTGCAGGGGCCTTGATGTTGCTGGGGTACCTCCAGACTCGGTGCTGAGGGCACTGCCTGCTGGAACATCAGCACCTCCTCCTGCCAACACTTCAATTGGTCCAGATGCTATCGATCCTTCATCCTCCCATCCTCTGGTAGGAGATGCCCTAGCTTCCTCTCAACCTGCTGGTCCGGTTGCTATTGTGTAGAATAGGTTTTTGTTTTGTTCCGGTGTAGTGCGCCGTTGATGAAAAGTCATGTGCTCTTGACCTTAGTGCCATTCATCTCACAATTTTTTGTAACCTTTGAACTGGTGCTGGTTCGGACTTTCGGACCGTTTTATGAAATCTTGCTTTTGTTTTGTCACTGAACATTGGTTATGCTTGTATAATTTCTTGTAGTTGAATGTTTTGTATGTATATATGCCCCACTTTGGGTTTGTGTGAAGTGCTAGGCTTCGGACAAACCCAAAGTTTGCAGTGCCATAAGAGTTGGTTCCAAATTAAATTGACTGCCAAAGTATAGTCAGGGCGTTAGCCCTTCCCTGTCCGCTTGGACCGTATCATTTTACTGCCATTTTATGGCCTGAGTACTTTTGGTCCGGTAGATCGTAAACTGCCACAGTGGCTGAGGCATGAGCCTTTTTAGTAATGAAATAATTCTGAACCCAGTGTGCCTGCCAAAACATGACCGGGGCATGAGCCATTGTACTTTCTATTAAGACCGTATGAAAGAATAATTTTGAATAAATCTTTTAAATTTGGCTAACTCTCCCGAGACTAGGCTACATAAAATAAGTTAACAAATGGTCCTGTCGAAAATATGGCCAGGGCGTAAGCCCTTTTAGTGATAGTACGTCCTCAAATTATTGGCATTCCATGGTCTTGGGACCTTCCTTCCGGTAATGTCTTCAAGTCGGTATGATCCCGGACTGATGACGTCAGTGACTCGGTATGGACCTTCCCAATTGGGTCCAAGCTTCTGTTTTTTGTTCGCCCCAACGGTCCTCCGGAAAAAGAGATCGTCCGGCTTGAACGACCATACACGTACCGTACGGTTGTAGGTCTGTGCCAACCCATGCTGATATACTACAAGCTTGATTCGTACACCGTCTCTTCTCTCTTTTGTCAGATCTAGGTCCGTTGCAATGGCCTCATCATTTTTTTGGACTGAAGCATTTAGTACGGATTGTTGGTAACCCCGCTTCCAAGGGAATGACTACTTTCATGCTAAATGCCAATGAGAAGGGGGTTTGTCCAGTTGGCCTTCTAGGTATCGTACGGTAAGCCCATATAACATGATATAGTTGCTCGACCCACTTTCCCCTTAATGCGACCAATCTCTTTTTTATCTCGGACTGAACCGTCTTGATTGATGCTTCGGCTTGTCCGTTGCTCTGAGGGTGGCAAGGTGTCGAATTAAAAAACCAGATCCCGTATACCATGGAAAAGTCTATGAACAGGTTCCCGACGAACTGTGTTCCGTTGTACGAAATAAAGGTGTATGGGACCCCAAATCTTGTAACAATATTCCTCTAGACGAAGTGTTTCACATCCGACTCCTCAATGGTCACCAGTGGTTCGGCTTCAACCCACTTCATGAAATAATCCGTGGCAGTAATAAGAAATTTGAAACCTCTCGGGGCAGTTGGGAGCTTGCCCACAATGTCCAAGCCCCATTGTGCAAAGGGCCACGGACTGGTCAATGATTGTAGGTCTACGGTAGGTTGGTGAATGACCGGAGCGTACCTTTGACAGCTATCACATTTCCAGACCATGTCCCTCGCTTCTGAATGCACCGTTGGCCAATAGTATCCCTGAGTGATGGCCCGATGTGCCAAGGATCTTCCTCTAGAGTGGCAAGCACAACTTCCAACATGTATCTCTTGTAGCACGGTCCGGACCATACTTGAGTGCACAAAAAAAAAAAGACACGATCCGGAAAAAGACCTCTTATAGAGTTTGTGGTAAGGTGATAACCAGTACCGGGCCGCCTTATGCTCGATCTGATGTGCCCGTCGCTTGTCAGTTGGCAATATGTCATCTTTGAGGAACGCTACGATAAGATCCATCCAACTGGGCCCTAGGTTGATATTAAAGACCTCCCTTTCTTCTCCTGACTCAATACTGGGCTGTTGAAGCATCCCGATCGTGATGGTCCGGGGATGGTCTGAATCCTAGACTGAAGCTAGTCCAAGCAGTACGTCAACGTGTGCGTTGCACTCCCGTCCTACTTGTAGGAGGGTGAATTTTGAAAACTTACCTACCAGTTTCCTGGCCTGCTGAACGTACCGGCCCATCCTATCATCTCAGGCTTCATATTCTCCGGTCATCTGGTTGACCACCAGTTGAGAGCCACTGAAAGAAGCTAGGTCCGTGACCCCTGGCTCCAAAACTGTCCGCAATCTGGCGAGCAAGACTTCATATTCTGCCTCATTGTTGGAAGTCGGGAACTCCAGGCGGATGGCATGCTCGTGCATTATTCCTTATGGCAAAATTATCACCACTCCTGCTCTGGCACCCCGGTTGTTCGATGCTCCATCAACATAGAGCTTCTAGCCAGGGTCGTGGCCGGTTGATGACGTTACTCTTGAGAAGTGTTGATTATCCCAGAGCAATTCCGGATCTTCTTCCTGTGTCCTGGGTGAGAATTCTGCAACAAAATCTGTCAGTACCTAGGCTTTGCTAGCGGTCCGGGGCTGGTACCAGATGTTGAAGTTAGCTAGATCCACAACCCATTTGGAGATTCGGTTGGACAAATCAGCCTTCCGGAGTACTTCCTTCAAAGGGTGCTTAGTCTAGACTGTGACAATGTGGGCCTGGAAGTAGAGGTGCCTCGGTTAGAATAATTCCTCATGCTACCGTGGTGCGGTAAGCAGAGGTGCCTCGGTTAGATATTGCTTTAGGTCAGCCAAGGCTTGTCCTGACCTTTCGGTCCAATGGAAATTTTGCCTGCTAGATTTTTTAATGAGGTCAAAGAAAGGCCGACACTTATCTGACGACCGACTGATGAACCGGTTCAATGCCGCTGCCATCCCGGTGAGCTTATGCACCTCCTTGATGGTACGAGGAGTCTGAAGATTCCAGATCGCCGTGATCTGGTTCGGATCTGCCTCAATCCCCCTTTTGGTCACCAAGTGTCCGAGGAATCATCCTGAACCAACCTCGAAGGCACATTTTTCTGCATTGAGCTTCAACGGGCACTCCTTTAGTACATCAAAAATTTGTTGCAGATCTTCTCAGTGATCCCGGGCTTTTTTGCTTTTCACTACCATGTCGTCTATATACGCCTCCATGATCCATCCAATGTGGTTCCGGAACATGGCTATCACCATCTTTTGGTATGTTGCTGCAACGTTCTTTAACCCGGACGACATCACTTGATAATAGTACAGCCCTCTCGATGAGATACAGACAGTATTCACAAACCAACCGAGGGAAGTCGCATCCATCCCCTCACAAGCACCTACAATGTCATGATCACATTGGTTTAGCCTTTTTCTTTGGTAGTTTAATGGACGGTCGCCCCTCCAACAAGAAAATGTAAAATATGAAAAAAATTCTGCCATTTAGATCGGAGAATTTTTCTAGGAAATCGGGTTTTAAATTCCCAGAAACCACACGATTATATAGCAAAAGGGAATAGGTCGTGCCTAAAATCATCCCAAACGCTTCTAATGTGGCTACTAAGCTATTTCTTTGGAAAGCTCCTACTAAGATAAGAAATTCCCCAATAAAGCTGCTAGTACCAGGTAAACTTCAATGCCCTCTATGGGTAATGGAATAAGCTTCAGAGAATCAACCACATCACATAAAGCAGAAGAGAAAACAGAAGGGAGGCACCAGGAATTTGAATGAAACTGTGAAGCTTGCAGAACCCTTGGCTCTATGGCCTCTAGGGGAAAGGCGAGCCCACTTCGTTTCATCATTACGGGGATGGTAGCCTCAGTATGCATCCATAAAGCTGAGTCGGTCATGACCGGTCGTTTAATCCACCAGCTGGTCGATCCGGGGCAGAGGGAATGGGTCCTTCGGACATGCATCATTCAAATTGTTGTAGTCTACACATACCTGGAATTTTGCATTTTTTCCTGACCACCATTGTGTTGGCCAACCATGTAGGATACTGCACTTCCGGGATCACATTTGCTTCTATCAGCTTGTCCACCTCTTCGATTACAGACTCCGTATGGATTGCCACTGAACGACAGGCTTTTTGCACGACTGGCCAGAATGTTAAATTCATATTGAGTCAGTGGCAGATGAGATCCGGACTGACTCCGGGCATCTCGTAAGGTGTCCAGGCGAACACATAGATATTGTCTCTCAAGAGCCTGAGCATGTCCTCTTGATCCGGTTCTGACATGGCCGACCCAATGAGGAAGAAGCGTTCATCGTCTTCTTTGATCGGAATATGAATGAGGTCTTCAACTGCCTTTTTTGTATGCTTCGGTACCAACATCCTCAAGTACCGGAGCATCTGGTGTTTCAACCCAATGAACCTGGACTGGACATGTCCTTCCTTTGACCACTGCAACGTAGTACTTCTTTGATGCTACATGATCCCCATAAACATCCTCCTGCCCACGAGGGTCGTTGAACCGCACCACCTGGAGATAGGTGGACATAATTGCTTCCATCCGGTGGAGCCAATCCCGGCCCAAGATGGCATTGTATGGGCTCAGGACACCAACCAGTACAAATTCGGTGTCAACCGTCTTGCTTCCTGCAGTGACCGACAAGCTTACATTCCCAAGTGTACAGACCGGTGAGGAGTTAAACCCGACCAACGATACTTCGGACGGGACCATGTCATCCAGGGGTAGCCCCAGTTATTTGAACATCGGGTAATACATCACATCCACTAAACATCCCTGATCGATCAAGATTCCATGAACCAGGATTCTCCTAGACCGAAGGCTCACGACTAGGGCATCGCTATGCAGGAGCTGGACCCTTTCTAGGTCCTTCTCCATGAAGGTAATCTGTCACTGCTTGGCCGGCTCTGCCCTGTGTCGCTTCGGTGCTGCTCCAACATTCATCATCATTCTCCCGAACTGACCTTCTCGGATCTCCTATTTGATCCTCCACTTAGCCGCTTCATCCATTGCTCTATGGATGATATTGATCACCCGAACAATGTCGTCGTTGTCCCGGGAAGGTGGTGGTGGCAGTCCGGCAACTGTCCTTTCTTCATCAATGTATTCTCGGAGCTTTCTAGCCTGCACCTGCTCTTCCAGGGATGCCTTGAATGCTTTGCACTGGGTTGTCAGGTTGCCCCTATCCCGGTGATAGGAGCACCACATTGTTGCATTCTTGCCCTTGGGCTCCCCAATAATTTTGGGAGAAGCCTAAAGAAATCCTTCTTTTCAATTTTCCCCACATAGATAGGAATCTTAAACATCATCTCATTTGCCCGAAACTCCTCCGCTCGTAGGACTCTTTTCTCCTTAAACTTGATATTGTTCACTTGCCGGGACGGTCCTCCTCCAGACGATCCGGGCTTAGAGCTGATATTCGGATCGACTTTCAGTCGCTCGGACCGGGCTTCCTCCATTCTGTAGTGCTTTTCAATCCGGGTCATAAGGTCGTCCATATCTACCGGACTACAAAGTGTTAGGTATTCGAACAGTCTGCTCCGGGGATCCAATCCCATCTTAAATGAGAGGACTGTAGTACCCGGAGTACTTCCCTCGATTTCATTGTACACCTCCCAATACCTGGAGACATATTTCTAGAAGGACTCTCCCTTGCCCATTTTGAGTGCCAACAATGCATCCACCTCCTTACTTTGCTTTGTACAGGTGATGAACTGGGCCAAGAACGCCTATGATAAATCCCAGAAAGAACTGGTCGATTGCTCCGGCAGCTTGTAGAACCAAATCAATCCAAGGTCTCCTAAACTGGAAGGGAACACCTTTCACAAGAGCTCATCCTCCGTGATGTACAACGACGTCATCTGTAACACTCGTCTTAATTTTTAAATAAATTAAATCGATTAATAAAATATTTATAAAAGAAATGGGAAGGTGAAATAATAATTATTCCTTGTTAAGAGGACTTTTAATTAATTAAATAAGGGCTTTTATATAAATACAAGTTTATATATATAATATCCTAAGTATATAATGTTAAGGGGGTAAGCAAGGGTGATTAGAAAGTTGTAATAGGGACAAAGGTGTCTTTGGCTCCTAAAATCTGATTAGGATTTGTAAAGAATGATTAACTTTTTATTAGGTTATGTGTATAATGCTTTGAAGGGGGATTAGAGAGGAAGAAGAAGAAGAAGGGGCTAGGTTTTGCAAGAGAAGGGTGTTCTAGGGTGAAATTTTGAAGGAGAATCCTTCACCAGACTTAATCCTCACGTAAGTACGATCACTCTCATATAATTTATTGTTTGATTTCGTTTGTAATTAGGACGAGATTAAGGTTTTAGATTAATTTCATTTCTAATCTGAAAATTCCTAGATCTACTTGGAAATCCATGACTTAAGGATGTTAGAGTGAGTATTTGAAGTCTAAATCGAAGTATGTTATGAGTTTAGATGTGTACAACATCTTAGGGTACTTGATTTTGCAAATTTGGGAGTTTAGAATCGATTTTTAGAGGATTATGTCGAGTTGGAACTGCTGTTTTACAAAAACACTATTCCTGCGCACCAACCGGTATGCACACCGGTATACCGGGCAACATACCGGTCCTATACCGAATTTGTCCAAAATCGAGTAGTAGGTTTTCTATTATGAAATTGGAAAAAATTACACTAACCGGCATGCCAGCCGACATGCCGGGCGGAATACTGGACCCATACCAGTCCCCGTACCGGTTTTAGCAAAATTCGGATAGTAGGTTTTGTAAATGATAAAAGGGGGAAATTTGCACTAATCGGCATGCCGAGCGGTATACCGGTCCTGTACCAATCCCGTACCGGTTAAGGGAAAAGTGGGAAAAAGTTTAGAGTTTGCTTGGAGGGTTGTCCTAAACTAAGTGTACACTCTATTTAACAAGGGTTTATGTGATTATGAAAGGTTAAAGAATCTAAGAACCAATATTTGAAGTACATAACTAATAATTAGTACTTAAAAGAGGTTACTTATACACTTTTGTAATGTATAATAGAAGACAAGCTGGAATCCCCTAATGCGATTCAGTAGATATATTCTTGGAAATCTACCTACTTGGTGAGTGTGTAGATTTCCTTCATATTGAGTTTATCATTGTGTGCTTGTAATACTTATTTGGTGAATTCTTGTGTGATCAAGCATGCTACAGGTTGATACAATTCCATGGTTGAATGATATGTTTACAATGTGACTTCACACACTCCTTGTTAATTGTTGGGTTTTGGGGTGTACTCTTTACATGTATACGTGCTCACATCATTAGTTGTTGTATGTGTTAACTCTTGGGGTATTGTTACCCAACATCCATGATATCATATGTAACGCTCCTCAAA
>NMUG010001855.1:0-16975 GCA_002855965.1 Monotropa hypopitys | reverse complement strand
TTGCCTCAATCATTTTCCATTCTTTGTTTTGCATAATTGTCATGATTTGAGTAGCGCAAGCATGTTCACCTATGCATGTAGGATGATCTAAGGCATTCTTTTCATGATTGAACCACACAAGTACTTTCCCTTGATCCCTTTTTACATAGCCAAAGCGTTGAACATTTCAAACGCCTAGGAAACCGATGTGTGGAGGTAATGGTTGGAGAATAAAATGTGTTTCTTGGACTGGGGGTGATTATGCGTGTCAAGCGAAGAATTTTGGGTAATGGTTTGCCATGATGATTGAAACAAAAATCCCAATTGGTCCAGTCTAACCGGTGCAGAGCACTCTTGAACCGATTGAACCTCCTGCTTGCACCAGTTGAAACCCCTCTTTAACCGGTTGAACCTCCTACTTGCACCGGTTGAAACCCCTCTTGAACCGGTTGAACTTATCTCCCAGTGAACAGAGCATCATTACACCAGTTGAGAATCCCCTTTACACCGGTGCACCTGAATGAATTCTCATTGCACCGGTTGAACTTATTTTGCACCGGTTGAACGCAACATCCAGCGATCAGAGCACCATTGCACCGGTTGGACCTTCTTTTTGCACCGGTGCACCTGACTGTCTCACTTTGCACCGGTTGGCCTCTGTATTTGCACTGGTGCAACGGGCTTTCTGCAGAAAAGTTTTTGGGAATTGAAACTTAAATTGAACCACCTCCCCTCATAACTCTCTCATCTACCACTTCGAATTCTCCTCATTTTCAACTTCCAAAAACCCTAAACCCTTCAATTCATCTCATTTCCCCACAAAATCATATTGCCAAGCTCTCTGTCACATTTTCCAACCTCTCTCTCTCTACATTCTCACCACAAATCCGAAAATCCCATCCATAAACCCTAACTTTCCAAATCCTCTCTTCTACCTACGAAATTCTCTCAACTCTCATCCTATCTCTTCCCAAATTTCTGTCCCTTTGGCTCACCTATGGCCCAAATTCAAATTGCACTTCACCAAGCTCACCAAATATTAGAATTTCTTCCTCCTTACCCATGGCTGTTGGTGGGTTTGATGCTATTGATGGTTGCTCGCTTTGTAGCAGTTGGGGTGATAACCAAGGGTGGGAAGCAAAAGAAGAAGAAACAAGTTCCATCGCAAGACCCCGAATTGGAGCCAGAACCAATGGATGATGTGGAAATGGGAGAACCGGCGAGGAAGAAGAGGTCGGCTAGTCAAATTGTTTCGGAATCTCAAATGAGATGGGAGGTGGCTGTCCCTACTCGTGGATTTCGTTGCAAGAGACAAATTTATATCCAAAGTCTTGGCGACGATAGGCACAACATTTCACAGATGGCACAACAAGGTATGCGATTTTGGTTTCAACCACTCGTTGGGTATAGCAAATCTGTAGTTATTGAATTTTACAAGTCTATGGAGGCCAAGGTGGATTTTGAGAATACTTCACAGGATAGGATTATGGCCAAGGTACAAGGGAAACGAATCACGATTACCCCGGGTATGATTTCTGAATACCTAGGTTATGTTCGCCCTAGTCCGGACACCACTAATTACCCAAGGCCCAACAATGCACCCATTGATAGTGGGGTGATTAGAGAGGCCATCTATTCGGACGTCCGGCAATATGCCGGGTCGAATCAACTGGGATTTTTCAAAGAGGACTATCGATTGGTGTCAAAAGTAATGCACTACAATTTGTTCCCTCGGGGTTCGGAGCATCGACCTACGGAGAAGTCGATAGAACTTCTATATGTGTTTATGAACAACGAGTTTAGTTGTGATTGGGCACTGTGGATCTTCTATCAGTTGGTTAGTGTGATTGCGGATGCATCTATAAAGTTGAAACTTCCATTCCCTTGTATGATAACGGAGTTGTGTAGAAGTCAAGGAGCGAAGGTAACTGAAAAGGACTATGTCAAGGGTGACCCAGGTCCTATCACCGCAACCTCTCTTTCCAAGAGCCAAAAGCTCTCGAGAATCGCACAACCTTATGTTTCTCCACCGCCGGCACCCTCGGCTCTACCAGTTTCAGATTTCAAGCATAAGGCAGAATCGTGGTGGAAGAAAACATTTTGTCAAAATGTGGCGATCATCAAGGAGGCAAAACTTGAAAGAAAGGAGAGGAAACAAGACCGGAAGGAGATGGCAAAGCTTCGGGCCGAAGTTGCATGGCAAACGAGTTACATTGAGAGCAGTTCAGGTACGAAATACGTACCCCCTGTCGAGGAAACAAGTGAGGAGGAAGAAGAGGAGGAAACTAATGGTGGGAGTGAGTCGTTTTGAGTAGTAGAAGGAGTGTAGGGTACCACAGTTGGTTGGTTGTCTTTTGTTTTGTTTTTGTTGTCTTTGTGATCGAGTTTTTGTGGGATAGAGGAAGGGTAGAGTACCGAGCTAACATTGACCGTTATCCCTATTGTTGTTTTTCCCTTTTTCTTTTGACCACCCTACATGTTACAAGCCTAAGAGTCCTTCAATGACCACTTGTAGGGTGAGCTATGCTTTGCGTTGGTTCATGTCATGACATTTACGTGAAATCTCTTTTGTCATACCATATCTTGCTTTGTCATAGAATGATGTTGATGCGCTTTAATCACTGCCATATCTCGCATGGTGTTTCAAATTTTTGTGTGCTATGAGTGATAATCTTTGTGACTGTTGTGAGGATCGGAATCAAGGCTACATATACGTAGAAGCATGAATGGTTGTTTTGATTGAGCCTCTCATTTGATTTTATGGCAACATCTCCTCTTGTGGATTGAATGGTAGGACTTACCAATATGCATATCGAATGCCCACGGCTTAAGAATTTTGTGTTTCATATTGCTCGGTATGACCAATGTTCAAGTTGGGGATTGTGATTAGCCCTCAATCTTGTATATATTCGAGGCTAATTGTATTCATTTTGCCTAATCGTTGGGATTATTCTTGCGATTCTATGATATAATACTCTTGGTTGGAGTTCTTGGCCTTTATATGTTTTTCAGGATCAATTTGACTCATTTGGAAGAAATGGAAGTATAATGATTGTTGGTGGAATCGTTGACATGGAGATTAGGTGCTGCTGTGAAGTATCTGACAGAAAAGGGACACCGCAACCGGTGAAAACTTCTTCCCAACCGGTGCAAACCCCTGCTGAGACACCGCAACCGGTGCAGATCGCCTTCCAACCGGTTCACCTGAGCCACTCTCTCAACAGAGCACTGTTGCACTGGTGCAACATGCCATCCAACCGGTGCAAACTCCCATATCACTGCCCAACCGATGCACTAACCGGTGCACCCCTTGATTTGGTAGTCTGAAGTTCATCAGAGCACAGTTGCACCGGTGCAACAAGACCTTCCAACCGGTGCAACCAGCTGCCAAACTGACCAATCAAAGTTGTTGCACCAGTGCAAATTCATGCCCAACTGGTGCAACGGGCCCAGAATTTCTTGGAACTTGTATTGACCATTGTAAATGTGCGTATCTTTCCTAGGACCTATATAGGAGGGAGGCCACGACTTTTGGCATTATCCCTGGACATTTTAGATTACTTTTAAAGGCTCCTCTCCTCTTCCTCTCATTCCTTCTTCTCTCTTTGTTTTTGTCAAGTCCATTGAAGCACCTAAGTTAATTTTCTATAGATGTTCCTTTGAGAAAAGTTGTAAGCAAGATTATCCTTTACATTTCGCTCTTTCTAATTTTCTAATTTGCTTAAATTTCATGTTAGTTCATTTCTATATTGTTTACATGGCTAAGATGATGTGTGAGTAGTCTTCTTGTGGTGGCCATGGGGCCATTCTCCCCTTGGTCCTAATGTGTTTGCACTTTCCTTGACTTGTGGCCCTTGTATAGGATGACTTTGATTGATTTCATATTTTTGGCCCTTAGCACTAGTGTTATCACGTTGACCGGGCGTTGTCAAGATCTTTTACATACTAGGTTCTTGGTGCGATGTCCTAGTTGTTGATGGATATATGGCCATATGGAAATTGATCCTAGGTGTTTTATATTTTTCTCCACAAGATGTTTTCAATGAATAATATTTCAAATGACGGCCACGTCTTGGCCTTAGTTTGGTGATGTCAAGGAAGTGTAAACCATTAGTACTTCGGGTGAATGATCCATAACCGTTCTCTCTTTTATTTAAGTTACATTTCAACCATAATCTTAGGAGAAATACTGAAAATCAAACCACCTTTTCACTTGGTTGGCCACATATTGCCAATAATCTCAAAACCCCCAAAGAAGTACTTTCATTCACGATTAGATTGATCCCTCCTTGTGGATTCGACCTCGGACTTTCCGAGTATTGTGTGACGCGTACCTCAGCCCTACGCTTTGGGCTATCTCATATTTGGACACACTTGAGGGCGTAAAGCACCAGGGAACAGAATGCACATATTGATGGCTTAGGTGGTCTGGCCTTAATATATGTATCCTCCGACCTCTGAACTATCACTCTTAGCACCATCCCCAAACTCAACTTTGAGCCATCTGTCGAAGAGTTCAATAGCATAGAGCTCGGACCAAGCTGGATGGATGAGCTTCTTGCATTCGTGAAGAATTATCGGGAGCTAGAGAACTATAGGAAAGCCCATAGGATCCGACACAAGGCAACCATCTTTTGGTTATAACCTATATGGACTCTCTACTGAAGATCAAGAATCGGACCATGCCTCCTATGTGTGCACACAAACTAGGTCATAAGAATACTTCAAGAGTTACACTATGGCAGTGGAGGGTGTCACTCCGGCGGACAGTTCCTAGCCCACTATGCACTCTCCTATGGGTACTCGTGGCCGAAAATGATATGGAATGCCGAAGACTACGTCCATACATGCCACAAATATCAACTCTTCGCTCCAGACATCCTTTATTTAATCGAAGACTTGCAACTGGTCACTAGTCCTTGGCCTTTCGTCCTATGGGTCATCGACATCATTGCTAAGCTATCGATAGCTCCAGGGGTTCAAGTTCCTAATCACTAAAATTGCGTACTCCATCAAGTGGGTCAAAGTCGAACTCATCCTCACCATTGCCAGAGTTGACGTGAAGCATTTCATCTAGAAGAACATCGTCTCCAGATTCGGTGTGCCATGTGTCATATTGTCTGACAACGACACTCAGTTCATCTGCGAACTCATCTACAATACATGTGAAAAGATCAACATTAGTTTCTTCAACTTAACTCTTTATTATCCACAATGCAATGGTCAGGAGGAAGCCTACAACAATACCATTTCTGTCAGATTCATGAGAAGGCTGGAGTCCAAGCGAGGAATATGGGAAGAGGAGCTCTCACATATTCTATGGGTTTATCGGACAACTCCCTGATGATCCACTAAACAGACTCCCTACTCAATGGCCTTCGATGTAAAGATAGTCATTCTAGTTCTAGATAGACTCCCCATCATCTGGACGCAGGACTTCGTCCAACGGACCAATGATGCAGCCCTTGCTGCCAACCTGGATCTTGTTGAAGAAAGGAGGGAGACCATTCAGATCAAGCTGGTCTTCTACCATGAAGATGTGGTTAGGGTATTCAACAAAATGTCTGTATCCGAACATTCAAGACAGATTAGCTGGTGCTCTGAAAGGTCGTGCTAAAAAGAAAGAAGCAAAAGTTGATGCCTAACTGGGAGGGTTTATTCTGGGTTGTAAGGATCGTCGGCAAAGGGGCTTACACACTCGAGGAAATGAATGTCACACTTATCATCAAGCCATAGGATGCCCACAATCTCTGAAAGTATTACCACTAAGTTGTAAATCATTGTACAGTCTTTTGATAAAAAATGTAATTCTTTTCTATATATTCTTCCATTTTTTATTCTACTATATTGTCCCTTCTCAAGACTTGGCTCATGGCCCAAATAATCCCTATCCGATTAGCTAGGTCACTTTTTATTACCGTCCTTTATGGGTCATGTTCTGTGTCAGATGTTGGACAACGAAGCCTTAAGTGGTTTAGTCGGCCTCCAATGGAACATAAAATTTGTTCATATGTTGCCCTTAATGGGTCATGTTCCATGTAAAATGTTTGATTACAGAGCCTTGAATGTTACTGTCAACCTCCATCAGAAAAATAAATAAATAATGCATGCCCTCAATGGGTCCAACTCTGCATCGAATTCCTTGCCCCGAACCTCAAAGGTTTATTCAGACTTCAATGAAGCTCTGTAAAAATTCTGGATCAATAAGATACTTTCACCTTGATAATCACTGTCCAGCAACCAGGCCATTGTCAACATAGTGGGTGCATGATTTCGAATCCCTATAAGCTTTAATCGACAAAAAATGGATCTTGGGTGTTCGGTCGAACACTTGGTTAGCCCTCTTATGGGTCACTTGAATTCAGGATCCAGTAAAAATACTAGCCAAGCCTATAGATCGGACATGTTTAAAGGGCTCAGGCTATCCAACCCACTAGCCCTCTTACGGGTCGTCTGAGGCCAAGCCTCTGGTGTAAAAACCAGAAAGGCCTCCAATCGGACATTCAGACCTCCAAAGGGTCATTCGAACATTAATGTAGTTTCTATCATTTTATCACTTTGGCTTTTGCCAAGCTACCCTCTGACCAATCCGAAGTGGGGGGGTACGAGTAATAAATAAAAGAATTACGCATTAATAAGAATAAAACCGAACTAAAACTATGAAATCAAGGTAGCATCCATTCATTAACAGTTCTAATAGAAGCCCGAAGACTGAGAGAATACAAATTCAAAAACTTAAACAATTTGGTTTTTAGTACTACAAGGCTCAGTGTCCGGAGGGTCATCCTCAACAAGATTCACTCCATCCTTTGTCCGAGGCTTCGATAGAGCAGGAATTTATGGATCAATAGACATTGTCACGTTCAGCTGAATATCGATATCTCGATGAATATGAGTTGCGTCCAAGAAAGGATGAAACCAGAGGTATACCCATCCACATAGTCATGTTTGTAGTTGTCTATATGACGATCAACAATAAGGGCATTCACCTGAGCAATGTAGGCAACCTCATCTTCTTTGTATCAGCCTACATAGCCCTTGCTAGTGATCGAAAAGGTGGACATGTTACTCAAATCAAGGGCAATTCGGGAAATCCAGTACCTGACTTGGCTCGCTAATACGGTGGTTGTCAAGAAGAACAATTGCAAGTTCAGGGTATGTGTGGACTATATCAACCTGAACGATGCCTGCCCAAAGGGCCCATTCCCTATTCCCCGGATCGATCAACTGGTTGATGCAATGGCTAGGCATGGTCATCCCAGTTTCATGGATGCTTACCGAGGGTACCACCAGATAACAATGTACCCTCCCGATACAGAGAAGACATCATTTATCTCACACGTGAGACTATACTACTACTAGGTGATGCCCTTTGGGCTTAAAAATGTCGTAGCAACATACTAGAAGATGGTCACTGCCATGTTCTGAAGTCTTATTGGCCACCCCATGGAAGCATATATAGATGATATGGTGGTAAAAAGCAAGGAAGAGATGGATCACCTCGCGGACCTCCAACAAGTTTTCGATATATTAAAGAAGCACCGACTCTGGATCAACGCAGAGAAATGTGCCTTCAGAGTTGGGTTTGGTCGGTTGCTTGGCCACCTTGTTACCCAGAGGGGAATCGAGGCTGACCCATCCTAGATCATTGCGATCCAGAAAATACAAGCTCCCAGACCATCAAGGAAGTCCATAAACTTACAAGGATAGCCATAGCACTCAGTCTCTTCATCAATTGGTCCTCTAACAAATACCGACCATTCTTCAACATCCTCAGAAAATGTAGCCGATGCAGCTTCATTGGACGTAGGAATCAAGCCAAGCCTTGACTGAACTAAAATAGTACCTCTCTGAGGCGCCTCTTCTCACTGCACTACGGGAGCATGAAGAGTTATTCGTTTACCTGATCATCTCCCAGTATGCGGTCAGTTCGGTTTTAGTTCTGCATGAGGGTCAACACTACATCCTAGTGTACTACTCAAGAAAGATGCTCCTAGATGCTGAGATATGATACTTGCCTCTGGAGAAGCTTTCCCTGACCTTAGTGTTAGCATCAAGAAAGCTGGCTACGTACTTCCAGGCCCACATCATCACCATATTAATAGAATATCCGCTTAGAGCTCTGCTTCGGAAGGCAGACCTATCTAATTGAATCTCGAAGTGTGCAGTGGAGTTGGCTAACTTCAGCATCTAGTTCCAGCCTTGTACTGCCATCAAGGCCCATGTACTTGCAGACTTTATTGCAAAGTTTTTTCCAAGAGTCGGCGAGACTGATCCGAAAATATGTCTGGACCAGTTACCTCCCATGGAAGAGCCTTTGATTATGTTCCACGGTGATTGCTAGAAATTGTACATTGACGAAGCATCGAATAACAGGGGAGCTGGTGCAGATGTGATCCTCATATCCCCTTCCAGGGTGATCCATGAACATACGTTATGGTTAAAATTCTCGGCTTGTAATAACGGAATAGAGTATGAAGCACTTCTTGCCGGGCTCTACACAACAATTGAGCTAGAAACCAAGGAAGTGACAATCTTTAGTAACTCACAACTAGTGATCAACCAGCTTTACAGAGAGTACAAGGTTTGAGACGACAGGATGGGTCAGTACGTTTGGCATGCCAAAGAATTGGAAGGTAATTTCACAAATTTCACGCTATAGCAGGTGGGTCGGGAGCACAATACACATGCTGAAGCATTGGTTGGGCTTGTATCAGCTTCGAATTCTAAATCTCCTTGGACCATTACAATCGGTACCCTCTAGCATCCGAGCATTGATCCTGACGAAGATAGGGAGATTCTAAATATCAGACTAGAGCCCAGCTGGATGGACACCATTATAGCATTCCTCTGAGATAATATTTTTCAGACTGACAAACAACGAGCTCATCAAATAGAGCACAAGACAGCTCGATACTGGCTTTCACTACATCAAAAGTTGTACAAGCGGTCTTTCTCCAGACCTTACCTTTTCTGCGTGCACTCTAGAACGGTCCAAATCGTCTTGAAAGAGATTCATGTGGGAAATTGTGGGTTGCATTCCAAAGGAAGAACATTATCTCTGTAAGACCCGAAAATTTAAAAAGAAGATAATTAAATTTAAAGGCATTTAATTAAGAGATTAAGGAGAAGAAACAAATTAATTAAGAGGCTTAAATTAACGAAATCGAGTTTTACAAATTTATATTGGATGCAATTAGATAAATAGAATTTTTGGTGAAGTTCGGGAATTTATAGAAACAAGAAAAGAATTTTAGAAATAAAAATAAGTTAAATAGAATTATTGGAAAATAATAAAAATATGAAAATTGGAATTAAGCATCGCCATAACTACGGTACACCTCGTCGCACTGCAGCATAACCCAAAATTTATTAGATTTTTATAATCTTTCATTCTTATTAAAATAGCTT
Source organism: Monotropa hypopitys (assembly GCA_002855965.1). Taxonomy (NCBI): domain Eukaryota; kingdom Viridiplantae; phylum Streptophyta; class Magnoliopsida; order Ericales; family Ericaceae; genus Monotropa; species Monotropa hypopitys. The sequence continues at coordinate 7,585 of NMUG010001855.1, read as the reverse complement.
AATAAAACAAAATTGAAAACAAACAAAATTAATTAATTAATACAAAATACAAAACAAAAACTAAAAACAAAATTAAATCAAAAGAATACAAAACAAGGAGAGCCAGAACCCCCTCTTCCCGTAAAGTGAAAATCGCAACAGGGGAAGAAATCCTCATTCGGTCGATAGAGAGAAAGAGAGAGAAAGAGAGAGAAAGAGAAAGAGAGAGAGAGAGAGAGAGAGAGAAAGAGAGGCGTTGGGGAGGAAGAGAGAGGGTGACGACACCGGTGGTGTGGCACAGGCGACGACGGCAACAGCGGTGGGCCGACGGGCGGACGATGGCAAGCGACGGCAGCGTGTGCTGAGGCAGAGGCGCATCGGCGTAGTGGAGCGAGGCAGCGCTGCAGTGGCGCTGTAGCTGTGCATGGATGCTTGCTGTGGTGGCGCGCACAATGGTAATTTCCGACGCGGTGTTCGAGTGGTGGTTCCAGTGTGCGAGGTATGTGTGTGTTCTGTGTCGGATTTGTGAGGGTGTAACGTTCCGTGTGTGTTTGTGGTGGTTCAATGGTTGTGCAATGTGCGACGCAGTATGTGTGTTCCATGTGTGTGTGACTGTGTGTAGCTATGTGTTCTGGTCCGTATGTGTGTGGGTGTTTCGCTGTGTGTGTACGTGTGTGTACAGTGTGTATGTTTGTGTATGTTTTGGTTGTAGGCGTGTGTACAGTTGTATATGGTTTGCTGTTTGTGTAGTTGTTGTTGGGTGGTTCTGCGATGTGTAGGTGTGCGCACACTATCTGTATGTGTATATTGAGAGGATTGTGTTTGTGTCTGGCGATGAGTTTCTGGCGACTGTCCATTGGTGTTTTGGGTTGCGTTGGCTGTGTTAGATTGTGTTAGGCTAGTATGTGCGTGAGTTATGTCGATTTGGTGGCAGTTCTGATTGAGTTTTGGTAGTTGTTTTACAGTAGTTCGGTAGTGGTTCGTGGTGCGAGGATCGTCATCGAATAAATCAACGGAAAATCCTCAAATCGGTATATTCTGCATATCAATATTCATTATTTAGTTTAGTTAGAGATTAGAATTACATTTAGAAAAAAATTATATGTGAATTGGGAATTAATAAGGAATATTAGAAAAATAAGATTAAATATAGAAAATACTGTTAAATGAAAAAATATGAGAACGAATAGTAAATTAAATAAGCAATTAAGGAAAATGGGAAATTTTTATGGAATAAGATTTGAAAACTGTTAAGGAATAAGAAATTAGGAAATTTAATATAAGCACCGTTTATTTATATATTTCCTATTTTCTGTTATTCGGGCCTTTCGGATTAAAGCTCAATATCCAGGTGAGTGACTATGCAAATAAATACACGGTTTTCCGGTATGTTTCCTAAAAATTATCATTATGAAATAATTGCAAATCTATTATATGGCCATCCGAACACTGTGATAAGAGACGGTCTCACGCCAAGGGGAGATTTGTCTTTCTGGCCCTACTCTAGGGGGTATATGCCTAGCGATCTGACCTTGTCAGCTAGGGGGAGCAATTGACTAGCTTACCGTATATAAATAAATAAGAACTGGATTTTTGCGTCAGACGTCTAGCAAATCCATTGGGGATGCCCAATTACTCTGTTATGTTCTGTCTGTTCTGATATCTGTCTGGTTTGGCCTATTATAACACTAATGGAAAACATTATTCTGAAAATGGAATTTAAATATTATAACACTAATATTATAACACTGATATTAGTAGGGCATTTTGTGGTTTGATCTCTATTTATAATTCTGACACGATTTCCTGATTCAATTGTGTACACAATTATATTTCTGGAAATAATGCACTGTTTTATACTGTTATTCATATCCATGTCAATAAAACCTATATTTCTGTGTTTCGTCACTTACACGAGCTCTCAGCTTACGTTTTGAAATTATTAATTTCCAGGAAATTATCTGTTGGATAGCTAGCATGAATTCACAGCAGTTCTAGTGGTAGGTTTAGTTAGTTGTTTATTTTATTTATTAGTTTAGATGCTCTGAGCTTTTATTTCCAGTTTTTATTTCAGTCATTTATTATTATATCAACGTGGAAAATGTGTTTATTTTATTTTTTCCGCTAAAAAGTAATCCTCATTTATTCTTAAATAATTAAGCAATCAAATGTGGCTTTAGGTGATTATAATAATTACATGGCGTAATTATTATAATTTGCTTGTCGTCTGTCTCGATGACCTCAGAGGATGGGTCGGGGTTGTGACAGATTTAGTGGTATCAGAGTAAGGTTTAGTAGTATGAGAGCCCAGTTTATATAAACTTTGGGCTGTGTAAGTCTGTAAATGAGATGTGAAATATATGAGAGATATTATATGCGGAAATCACCCTAGTAAGGGTGTATGTGATCAACTAATGTAATAATTTGTTTTTATTGGAAATTTTGGGGTCTGCATCGGGATTGTTCAAAGTACTGTTCATTACCGATACTTCAGTGGATATCCAGAGCGGATACTCATAGACAAGACATGTGAAATAATATTTTCATAAATACAATGAAATGAAATACAAAGTATTTTCAAAAGGAAATGTTTTAGAGCAATAGGGAGTTTTAAGATAAGATAAGAATTTTAGTCAGGAATATAGCAGCTCAGGTATTAATTTATGAATGTAAATATTGCAGGAGTATAAAAAAGTATAGAATATTCTCAAGTTCGTGAGAATCAGTCATCGATAGATCCCTCAGTTGTAGGAGATATAGATAATTTCGTTGCCGCAATGACTGCATATATAGAAACAAGGGCAGAAGGGAATAGGAAGTCTAGAGAGTCTGATATTGCAAAAACTAAGATATATAAAAGACTATACTCAGTGGCAGGTGAAAGCTTGATAGATTCAAATCATCCAGAAACCTGGTTAAGAAGAATGGAAGATAAATTTGAGGTAGCATTTAAAACACTAAAACTAGGAAATATTAGGGGTGTAAGAAAAACCGGAAAAACTGAACCGACCGAAAAAAACCGACCGAAAAATCGTTTTGTTTTTTTATCAAAACGGTTTGGTTTGGTTTTCATTTAGAAAACCGATTATGTTCCGGTTTGGTTTCGGTTTTGATTTAAAAAAAACTAATTCTAACCGAACTGAACCGAAATGAAAATAGTTTTCAATATTATTTTTCCAAAAAATAATTTTAAGTATTCAAAACTATGCCATTTGTTTCTTCTGTACTGTTTGCACTTCTTTTCTTTAGTCTACCGTTTAGTTACTGCATAAACATATGAAAAAAAAAGATACTGATGCCTTGTTTTTCCTTGTAGGAAAATGGCCTTTGCACCAGTTTTTGTCGCACTCTTGGTTGCTTGGTGGGCATCTTTTGCCTCAGCTGAGCGTGTTTTGTTTGAGCGGTTATTTGGGGGAGTGGCTAGTCTCTTGACCGTTCGCGTTGCCCCGGACTTTCTGTTAGCTATTGTGAGATACTGGATACCGACACTGAGTCTGTTCCATTTTGATCTTCATGAGATGACTCCTACTTTGGAGGAGTATCATTTTGTCTTGAGGATGCAGCCTTCTTTGGATACCGTGGCCCGCATGTTCCATGATCGGAATGCCAGGACGGTTTTTTGCGCATTGATGGGCCTAAAAAGGGCTTTTCTGATTTCTGATGACATTGACGGGATTCCGACAGTACAGCCCGACTTTCTATGGAGTCTGTTTGGTGACGAAGATTATTATGATCCGCGAGGGACTGCTTTTGCCAGATTACCTGACAGCCGTGCCGGTTCACGCAGATGCGTGTATGCTTTTGCTTTTGTATTGTTGGCGGGGCTATTCTTCCCGAGATATGATGGGCAGTTGTATCTGCGGGTTGTTTTCTGGGTAGATGCTGTGATTGAAGGACAGACCATCATACCGGCGATCTTGGCAGAGACATACCGGGGACTGATCCTATTGTTGCTATCTCGTGATTCTCGTGCCTGTGGTGGCGTGGAGTTATTATATGTATGGCTAGTCGGTCATGTTTTCAGGAGTCGCTCCTCACGTCCGAGGTGGTTCGTTGACATGCCCTTGACGCTCCTGACTGAGCGGATCGTTGGTTTGCAATACATCCCTCAGCGATTGGATGCCTGGATAGTAGCTTTGGACAGTATGACACCAGATACTATTGTTTGAGATATTGATGTTTTCAGTGCTATGGAGCACGATGTGATTGTTTATGGGCTAGGCTTGTCGTTTCAGCCGCTCGTTGGGATGTACGGTGTAGTGCCGTATTTTGGGTGCCGCATTTTCAGACAGTTCGGACTTGATCAGGATATTCCAGTTTCTTCGTTGCTTTATGATGTCAGCAGATACCATTTTGACTTTGCCAGTGATTTTGCTCATCCTTTGGTTGGAGAGGCTTCAGCTTTATGGGATCAGACGGTTACGATTTCATCTGCTTGGACCAGTGACACTCCATGTATCTCGGAGACATATCTGGACTGGATCGCATCAGAGATTGATCGTCAGGCTGGCATCATAGCCACTTTCCCGGCATATTTGGGTCAGTTTGTGTTACCGCAGTGGTCTTCACATTTGGCCTCGCAGTCTTCGAGCTACACGGCGCAAATGATGGATTCACATTCTCGGCACATACAGATGACCGGTGAGCGAGACAGGGCTATTCAGCAGGTTTCATCTATTACTGGGGAGCGAGACTCTCTCCGGAGAGATGTCGATCACTTGTCCCTACAGTTGTCTGACATGGAGGTTGCCGCCAGTAGTTTGTAACGGGACCTAGCAGAGGTGAGAGCTTCGGCCAGTTCGACTAGCGCGGTAGCTGCTTTGGAGGATTAATTACATCAGGCCATCATACCGTGTTGACCACCTGCTACAGAGAGATGTGCCAGGCCTTGCTGGGCTTGCTGGATGCGTTCTCACAGAGAGACCGACAGTAGTTTAGCATATTGTCATTCTATGTTTCTATTTTCTGTATAGAATGTTAACATATTGCTTCTGATGTATAAATATATTTCCGTTATCTGCAATCTTTATCAATTAAGTAAATATATTCCGAATACGTATGCTTCTCTGATAATGGAGATTGATACTCAATTAAAGTTGATCAATCTGAATAAAATTTATGAATGAGGCCCGACCGATTAGATCGAAGGCAAAAACTTTAGTTCAACCTTTCTTTTTGAAAGTGATTTTGTAGCTTTTAACATATGAAGTGACAGTCTGCTAAGACGAATCGGACTAAATCCTTAAAGAAGTTGTTCCTTTGGAAAGTCGATTGTTTTGCCAACGTCGGTTCTGACTCCATTGCTGTTCTGAAGAGCTTCGTTGTATTCCCTGACTTCAGAGAGTGGTTCCGTGTGTGTTTTTTTTATCGGCTTTTTCTGTATCCATTTTTTCCGTAACTCCCCCTTGGGATTGATAATTACGCTGGATGCCTTTTGTTTTTGCTCCAATTTTGCTATGATCCCCTCTCGGGTTTTGACCGTACTGGATTGATCCATTTTTGTTGTAGCCCCCTTTCGGGTTTTGACTACACCGGATTTGTATCCTCCTTGTTTTGCCATGATTCCCTCTCGGGTTTTAACCATGCGGAGTTTTCCGATCTTACCATAGTTTTCCTTCTCAGGTTTTAACTATGCCGGATAATAATTTCTTTTCTTTTTTAGAAAATGACTCGGATTCTGACTTCGACAAGGCATAAACTTCTTGACTAAGGTCCGATGATTTTGAGCGAGTGTGAGCACTTCCACTGGAAGGAGAGGCTGAAGAATTCATAAAAAAGTAAGCAGAGATCTTTTATAGAATCTCCCCTTTTATTTGTGTAAAGGGGGTGACGATTTTCTTTGATCATCGTATATTCATGATGGTGCCATGTATTTATTTTTTGAATCGCTCTTGTTAGATAAGAGGAGAAAAGGAAATTTGTATTGAAGGATGGATGACATCGTTTCGGAACATGATGGTCATTCAAGCAAATCCTCCTCGAGCTCTCCCTGTTCTTCCTTCGGCGTGGCCACGTTTAGGAAGTCTTCGAGACTCGGACATGCGGTCGTAGCCTCTTAGGGCGTGTCAGCTTCTACTGAGGTTATAACCTCGGAGTCAATAAGGTCTTGCACCTTATGTTTGAGCGACCTGCAGTTTTAGACCGTGTGGCCCATTTTGGTTGGAATGAAAGGCACATCACTGGTCAGTTCGAAAATGCAGAGGGAGAGGATTCGGTAAAGGGCGTACCGGGATGGGGTCCAGGTGCCCTGAAGAGCTTAGAAAGAATAACACTTCTGTCATTGGGATTGCCAATGGAGTGAAGCTCCTGGGTTGTGGGAAATCTCTCGTTACCGCGGGCAAAGAGATCTTTCGCGGCCTGGGATGCTGATTTGGCATCGACCAATATGGGGATGATTCGTATGGGCCCGAATTCCTAGACTTCTGATACTGCATTTGCGGAGTAGATGACCCGTCATAACTTTGGAACGGGCTTGTAGCAGAGGGGGGTGTCCCAGTGTTAAATCGGGGATACGTGTCCCTGCTTCCAGTATGTGATTGCGGTGGAGGAGCTTGTGACTGAATGAGCTGACTCATGAGTGCCCGGTTGGTGATCTGGAGTTCCTGGTTTTCCCTTTGGAGGGCTTCAAACTCTGTCCAAAAGGCCGACTCAGGTTCGCTGCCACACTGCGGGCAATATTGCCTTCCTGTCATCAGTTGGGCGGAGGGATTGATGACAAATTCGGATGGGTGAAGAATAGTGTAGGTACCTGTGTGGTAACACTATGCTCGGATCAGTGTGTAAGAAGAATGTCTTTGAGGGTATTTGGGAGATCTACGGACTTCCTTTGGAATTTGAAATTCAAGACTTAACTCGGACATGGAGTCTGGAGAAAAGCCTTAGATTTGAAATTTCTCGGGAGATTTTCGAAATGATATGTCCGTAATCTACTTTTGACCCATACCCTCAGTGACGCTGACGGTTTTACGAAGTCTAGCAGATATATGTGCCGAAAGAAGGTCTTTTGGAATAATTGGAGATATATGGACTTCCTTATTAATTCAAAAATTCGAGACGTACCTCGGACATGGAGTCTGGAGGGATTCTCGGATTTTTAGTAAATTTACTTGGAGATTTTGTCTGAAAAATGACATGTCCATAATCTATTTCGACCAATATCCCTAAAGACTCTAATGTATCTTGAAAACTTAGGGTATTTAGCAAGCATGCATATATAAGGATTTCCCTTGAAATTGTAATGTTTCCCTAACTTGTAGATAGGGTTTTGGCTTGACTCAATATATGGTTTATCTATATGCAGCATGTGGCTATGTTTGACTGAGAAAGTTTAATGGTTCCCAAATCTTCAGACCTCCGGCCCCGTGAGGGTACCATCGTAGAGTCGGTGATTTGGTTGGAGTGCCACATTTCTGCGCCGGACCCCTTTGGTGCCGACGGTTACTGTTGGGCCCCCGAAAGGTTCACAGGGACACGTCCATTTTAGGCGGTAATGACCTCCACCCAAAACAGGTAATGATGCAAATGATGTATGAAAAACGTACTTGTGCAATGAAAGTAATTTTTTTTTGAAATCAGGAAAAATTCTTTTTGCAGTTATATCAACAAG
>NMUG010001854.1:0-16974 GCA_002855965.1 Monotropa hypopitys | reverse complement strand
TTGACCGGAAGCTGTAGAGCCCGGATCAAAGGGTATGCGACCTTCGGATCAACAGTTACATCGTCCGTTGTTAGAACGGCCCTCCCATCGAATTTTCGAAAGTTGGTAGCCCACGGCTCAGGAGGTCCTGGGACATATGGTGGTCGGGGAACGATGTGATGGTAGTCATACCGTGTGCCCTCCGGAACCTCTTCATCTTCGTAAGGCTCTTCTTTCACTGGGAGAGGCTCTTGTCGGCCTCCAAGGGGGTGTCCCCCGGCGCATCGGCAGCCCTAGCCTGTGTAGGCACTCCCTCAGTAGCCGTCTCCAGTGGCTCCTGCATCACCGCAACCGGAACCTCCATCTCGTCAAAATATTGTAAGACAGACAGCCGCCTTCGGATAGGGGCTCGTACTGCTGGATGCTTCCCTTCCTTCCTCTTCCCTCTTGCTTTTCGATCCTCAAGAAAGCTGTTATACGTTGGTTCATATCCCAGAAGGGTAGGAGCATCTCTACCTTCACATCTTACAAGGGCTGCAATCCGGGCAGGCGATGCCATAGCCCTTAGATGTTTTGATATTGCCGACACATTGGGGCTTCCTTCGGTAGTCGGGATGGGGTATCGGTGATCCTCATCCGAACGAAAGCTATATTCTCCAAAAATCTGAAGGTAAATATTCCCCCATTTTTCTGAATCCGGAAGCCTCATAAAAATATCACCATAAGGCTTCCGTGGAGTAAAGAAGTACCGGTAGGAAGAACGGTTGCGAGATAGTAAGAATAGACCCATGAGATCCGGCAGAATGAATTCGAGATCATGTCTGGCACATAGGACCCGAATGCAGCTTATGGTCTGGTAGCAATTCACCGACAGCTGACTCGTTGCAAGTTGAAACGCATCCAAAAAACCCCAGAGGAACGGAGAAAAAGGAAACTTCAGCTGGCCTTCGGTCACGGCCATCAGAGGCACAGTGGTATGGTCCTCCGAATACGAAACCAACAACCCGACCTCCGCACAGGTCACTGTGTTCGGAATCTCGTACCGACGAAAGAACTCCTCAAATTCAGTAATCCCTCCCCGAAAGTAGCAAAGATATGAGCAGGGCGGGTCGCCGGCCCGCCTTCTTGATCCTCTTAATGCTCTGCTCGACCGGCCTCCCAAGACCACATATGTTGGTTCATTCTCGTCTGAAAAGTGCCGAACAATGTTAGCTCGGCCACCAGCCGGAGGCTGTCTCGAGGATGATGCTCCGGGCATAATATCTCCGGCAGGTGATGACATCTTTGAGCTAACTTCAGGAGTAAGCTCTCTAGGAGTCGGCTGGAACAAAGGGTCCAACTCAGAATGCGACGAAGCAGAAGACAAGTCAATTACCTGATCCATAACAAGCGAAGGGATGTAGTTGCCGAAGGGTATGTAGCTCTCCGGAGGCTTCTTACGCACAGAACGGAGTACCGGAGGTCATATTGAACAGGCCTATTTATAGGTTTCCTCCAGGTACGGAACACAGCTGTAAACATTAATAAATTCTGCATACATACCGAGGCGGTCCGTTTGACCCGCAAATTGGAGCACGACACGTGGCTTCCCCTGACACTCGTGTCTAATCAATGTCCTGACGCCTGTCAGGTGACATCATAAATGATGCCAAAGAAAATTTATGATAACTACTCTCCTGAAGCATGGCGTCCGGCAAACCAACTTCAATCTTTTCCAAAAGTTGAGAAAGATTGAGGGTCTATTGTGGTGACCGGACCCATACTTTAGGAAGACAATCTTTTATAAAACCAATCATAAGGGTGTCGGCCACAAGGGCTGTCCGGACCGGAGGGCCCGCACTATTGCCGACCGCCATTGTCCGAACAGCTCCCCCTTTCGCGATACCCTTCGCCACCTTGCGACTCACTCCCGAGCGAACCGGACCACCTAGAGGGCCATCCTTTCGTCACCGTCGTGGAGCATCCGCCCAGATGCTTCGTCCGTACGACCTAACCCGGTCCATCAACCGTCCAGGCCCACTAAAGGGTCCTCGACGTGTGGTCCACTCAATATTCTTGAGCCCCAAGCCAACATTCCCCTATAAATACCCCATATGGGGTACAATTCACGGGATCGATCAATCAATCCAGATTTTGATCCCTGACCGCTACCGTCCGGCCTCCTCTCGTTTGCTTTACCCTCTCCTTAAGCAGTTACTAACTTAAGCATCGGAGGCCCCGTTGGTCAAAACCGACCGGCGGGCACTAACCACTGTTTTACAAGAGCCAAGCTAGGGGATCCATTATTTACTTGCAGGGACCACTCGAGCCATCGTCCAGCACCCGACAGCCGTATCCAGAGGACTAGCGGCTGAAGGACCCGTTCGGCAAAAACTGGCTACCACAGAAAACATTTTTGAAAACAAACCAAGTGAGGTTGAAAATCATATGTCGAGTATTCCATCAATTGTGCCAAGCCTAGTAGAGAATGATAATCCACCCTCACTCATTGATAATATTGTTGATGTTGGTCCTCCAATTGAATCACTACCTATTTTACCCTCACTTTCACTAAAACGAATTGACTTTATTGGCGTTGACAATCATTTTGGGGCTTATGTTCCACCTTTAATCACTCTTGTCGACCCTTTGAAACTTACTTCATTTTGGTTTCCTTATAGGATGGGACTCAAGTTTTTCAAGTTTGTCCATTGCTACTCAAAATATCTCTTCTTATGGAGTGGGCACATTCAATATCTTCTTGACGGTCTAAGATGGGATGGATTGAGTAGTTTGTATGTTAGGGAATGGGATGGATACGCCCTCCACCACTTATTGTACTATAGCAGTTTAGTTGTTTTCTTGTTAGTTTATGATTTTCTTTTTTCTTTCTTTAATTTTTCTTAGATTTAGCGAGTTTTTTTTATCTTCTTTATCTTGTGCTAATATTGTTTTCTAGTCTCTTTGTCTTCTAGCCTTTTTAGGTCTTACACGGAGCTGGAGATGGAGGCATCATTGGTACAAGTTCTTTTTTCATTCTCTTACTTTTCTATTTTGTATAACTATATCTCTTTGTTTAATGCATTGAGGACACTGCATGTTTTAAGTTTGGGGTAGGGAACTTCTTTCGCTTATTTCATTTGTTGATGTTTTAGGTATTATTTTATCATTTTTGAAATTTTTTTGACGATCTAGTATAGCCACCCGATTTTCTAGCCTTAGAAATAGCTTATCTGGGATTACCTCAACAAAGTAAGGATGGGTGTGAAACGCGATTGACTCTGTTCCGTGTAAATATAGGAATTAACATGTCGAATACCACCCTAACCCCAAATTCTGGGAGACTCCTTCTCTAATCTACTTTTAAGTGAGAAGTCGGGGAGAAAAGTATATCTCGCATTATCCACATGAAGGACTAGTGGTGTGATATTCGTGCCCGAAAAATAATAAAAGTCGAGTAAATATTTAAATAAATATGGGCGTTGAAATAAAAATGAGTTTAGGTGTAAATTCAATTAAAGGTGTGAGTGTGATACACTAAATAAGTACCAAATGAGTGTAGCCTACAACTAATGTGTGTGAAACATGGAATAAATTTCCTAGAGGTGTAAATTGTCCCAACATTCATACTCTCCCGTAAGCTTTTGTGGGAGCAATTGTAAGGGGAAGAAGAATGGGGAAACCTTGGAAAAAAATAATCTAAGACTTGAGGAATTTAATTCCTCTATAATAAGGTATGTAATTCATAGCTTTTCATGGATTGTTGAAGGATTTTTAGGGGTGTTTATATAAAAATCTATGTTCATGGAGTTCTTAGTATTTTGGGGGAAAATTTTGTATCAAAAACTTGAGTTTTGTGTTTAAGACCATGGGAATATGTTAGAAGTTGATTATAGTGATTGAAATTAAAGTATTGAGTGATTTGGTTGAGTTTTTTGGCCATAATTTGATGTTAGAACCCATAGATATTGAGAAGAAAGTTGCAGTTCTTCGCAAGGTTGTGTTCTGTCACAACCGGTAGGGAGACCGGATCACCAGCCAGTGGTGGTGCCAGTTGGGGGAAAAATTGTGCAGTGAGTTTAAGAAGCAAAAATCAATTGATCGCCATATGAGAATCAACTTGTTTAATAGGAAATTATATATAACATGAATGTTCAATATCAATCAAAATAACACTTTAGCAACACTTTTACACATTTAAAAATTTTACAAAACATGTAACTATCAAACTCACCAAAGTAGTTTACCAACTTATTGTTGTTTTTCTGAAGCATCGGGTGCGATTGTTTCCCTACCTGAAATCATTCTTAGAATAATTAGGAATAAAGTAATGATTTACAAACTTTAACTTAAAATTATACTTGAACCATGCTTCTAATGTTTCTTGGGATTTGTATGAGGTCACCCTAAACTTCTCTTTTTAAATCCCTTAGATACCCTAAGAATCACTTTTAGAGAATTTGAAATTTTCTCTTCTAGTTGGTATGGGAGAGAATTTGAAATTTTCTCTTCTAGTTGGTATGAGACCGGTACCAAACCAATATGTCAGTAAAATTTCTCTCAGTAAAAATTGTCCAGCCAAAAATTTTTCAAAGGTCGGTATGGAACCGGTATGACGGCCATTATACCGGCCTACTACCGGTTCATGGTGTTCTTGGTGAACTATGTGTTCTGCCTAAAAAAGCTACTAGAAAAAATAATAATTTAACCAAAACCTTGATTTTGTTGCAAAACCTCTATACTTACAAACCATAACCATATATCTATTATACATAACACAAAAATATTCTCTTCACATTTTACACACACGTTTTAACTTACATTTTCCACCGTCCGATCACAATCTAACGGCTAAGATCAAAACAACAAGCCCCTGCCATTATTGTAAATACACAACATTTTTTGGGTATTTTTTTTCACACATTAGTGCTGGAGCCCGTCTATGGGTACGCACATAATGTGCGTACGAGTACGCCTAAAGGTGACCTGTCAATAATTAGGATCAAACCCGTTTTTCCCTACACAACCCAACATCCGATTTGACTCAAATCCGTTTCTCCTCACTGAATCAAAAATATCAAAACCCTCAGTCAGACGTTCCTCTTCCAACCACCGTCGCCCCCCATCATCGTCGGCGTCATACGAAGACACTGGGAACTGCTGTAACATCTGATTCCATTGAGTACGCATAGAATTTCCGTTAGTGCTGTGTATAAAAAACGTGTGTGTCATTTGTCCTCTCTCGGAATAAACAAATGTTCTAATAAGTGACAAACCCTTCCAAAGCAGTTCTGTAGCCCTGGCATCCACGACCAGAGAAATGTTCCATGCCCCTATGTATTCCACGCATGCCTGTTTCCTCACATTCATCCAAGGGTTTCTTCATTCAAAATTTGCAAAGCCGATGCAGTTTCAAAACCCTCCATCACAACATAGGAGCCTTCGACGACGAGATCGAAACACTTGAAGAAGAAGATTGCAAGAATCGACGGTGTCTTACCCTGTCGCGCTCAACCTCTGATTCATGGTCGATCTATGTGTTATCTCTCTCACTCTCTCTGAGTTTTCCATTTGGGTTTTGCGATGAGTTTTATGTTTAAACGACTGATGCAAGAGGGTACATCGTATATTTGTTTTTCTGGGTTTCTGGGTTTGCAAGATGTCTTATATTTTTTCTGGATTTTAGCTCCATCTCTGTCTTCGATCATCCAACTCCGTCAGCGGCGTACGGTCGCACCAATGAGTCTTTTCCATCTGTGATTCAGGCTCTGCAGCTTATCTAGAGCTTATCATGAGTCTTTCAATTTCTCCCAATCCGCTTTATTCCGTTCAGCATGTAAGTTGAAAGATGGTACAATCAACTCCTTTCCTTGCCTCAATAGTAAAGTGAGCTCTCTCTCTCTCCCATGTATTCACACTCCAGAGGCATAAAGGGAGATTAGTGATAGGGTTAGTGGCCGCTCAATGTGAAGCGTGAATTGATGGAACTAAGCTTGAAGTCTTTGTTTTTGAGATCTTTCTTGAGCAGACCACCGCCTTCTTTAAGACCGGAATTAAGACCGGAATTGAGCAGTAATGATAATAGCCGCTTGAAGTCTACGAGGACTGTTCTACACACATTATACATTGATCATTTGTTCTTCATTTTTTGTTTGGTTGGTTGGTTCTTCGTTTTTTTCATATGTTTTCTTTTGTTCGTTCTTTAGTTTTTTGTTTTGTTTTGTTTTCTTTTGTTCGTTCTTCAGTTGCTCTTAGAATACTACTCACCATGTGTTTGTTCTTTGGTTTGTTGTTCAAGTCGTGTGCTAACAGTCATGGATAGATTGGAAAGACATGATGCACACTGCGCAATACATGCATTGTGTTAATTCATGCGCTTTTTTACACTTTGGTTTCTTATCCATTGAGCCTTTTGTCTATTCAGTCTGAAGAACATCGTGTTAATTCAGGCATTTAGAAATCAGTAAGGGTATTTCTTATGTTTGAAAACATGAAAGTGTATTTAGACCCATTAAAGGATACATAAAGGATACTAAAATCAGTAGTGCAACAAGTGTTGGTTTTTTTAGAAAATTAGCCAAATTGAGGTTTCTTCTGCAAACAATAATTGTAGTTTGAAGGATCTTAGAATAATTTTAGCCCAAATATTTGTGTGTAATTCCATTAATTTAAGCATTTGTGTTGTTTAATGACTGTCTATTTTCATGTTTTGTGCCAATTGATAAAGGATTCAATGGCATCCTATGAAGCATGGGTACCGGTAAGGGATATGGGTACGGTACGGGTACGGGTATGAGAAACGCCAACAACCTAAAAAAGTAAGGTACGGGTACGGCAGGGGTACAACAAATTACTTATATATTTATTTATTATTTTACTATGTTTCATTCCATAAAATAAATATAAACCTATTTTACAACCCAAAAAAAATAAAAGTTTAAAAGTTCATATATCAAGTTCAACATGCCTAGATCAAAGCAATGATTAGTTTACAAAAAAATAACAGTTCTCTTCTCATAAGAATTTATTTTATATGAATGAAAATGAAAAATAAGTAGAAAATCAAATACAAATTAAGTTTGTAAACAGTGATTATCAATTCAGTTCTCATTAGATATTGAACAACGCGAGAGAAAGAGAAATTAACGACTAAGGACTGATATCAGTCACCGGTGGAATCAGTTGTCTTGAGCGTGTCTTCTAATTTATGATGTCCGATTGTAAATATAGAGTTAAATGTCATACGTCGTCTATTCATGTCTAAGAGAATGAGAATTACACTTGAGTCCAAGACTATTAGGTTTGTTCATTCATATTTTTTTTAAAAATGCAATGTTCTCCAAACGTACCTCTAAAAGTACCCACGAAGTACTACTACCGTACTCATTTAAGTCAAAAGTACCCGGTACGTTTTTAAAGTACCCGGTACGTTTTGAAGTACCCATTGCCGTACCCGTACCCACGAAGTACCCGGTACTCGTACGATGCCATTTTTGGAGTACCCGTGCTTCTTAGATGGCATTTGATGCTCATTGCAATTCTCTTGATTTAATTAAGCTATTACACTTTTTTATACTCAGTTTATGTTCTTTAGTTGCTCTTAGAATACTACATACCACCTATTTGTTCTTCCGTTTTCTTCGTATTAAACATCTGTTACTCAACACTTGAATGATCTTTGGTTATCTGTTACCACCTTTTTGTCTTATTATTTTTCATTGGGAAGGTAATCAATGTATAGTCATTTTTTTGTGTTTTGCAGCCCATTCGAGTTTTGCAGCCTAATTTTTTTTTTTTTGCCTTTAGACACAGGAATTTGCTAGGAAATGATGATCTTTTATACTTGCTACAATGGAAGTTGAAATAATGGTTATTGTTTCTATTTTTTCAAATTTTTTGTAATTGTATCCCGTGTTTGATTTTTGAACGTGTTTTTAGGCACATGCAATTGCTATCTATATTACAAAACACAAAAGTGTCTCGATTCAGTGGAGAATCTATATTACAAAACACAAGAGTGTCTCGATTCAGTGGCGAATACACGACTCATATTCAAAGTCATTGGTCGAGTGTCATCGGTCAATCACTTTTGTGTTTATTAAAACTTTCTTGGCTCAGCTAAATATATTGGTTAATACATTGTCTTAATTTCATTAATGTGTACCGAAAACACAGATTGCGTGTCGTTACTCATCAGTGCCGAAGGCATGAATCAGTGTCGATGTCACACTCCAAAATTTTATTGAATCGCAAATTGATCCTTTCAAATTCATAAATCGATCTTGGCCTCATGATCATGATTTCCCTTCGTTGGCATATACTTTTTTCGGTTGCGATTCATTCGTCTCATTTGCAAGTAAGTATTCGGTAGTTCTATTCATCGTGATTTCTTCGGAAGGCCATGGTGTGACCTTTGGGTATCAAGAAAGGATGACCAACCTTGGGGAAGTGCTCTTGGAAGTGCCATTGAGCAGCCGGTTGAGTTTCAGCCCAATCTCGGTACTTTTCATTCTCCCCGTCCGGACGGACAAAGTTGAAGTTCCGGACGGAGGGATTTCCCGCACCTAGATCGATTGCAAATGTCCTGGTCTGGACGGTGGAAGGTCCCGTCCTGAACAAGTGGGGTCCCCGTCCGGACGGGGAATAAGGCTGTTCCGGACGGAGGATTTTCCTGCGTTCCTCTCTGCAGATTATGGCTTGGTCCGGACGGAGAAGGTCCCGTCCGGACGGGAAGGCTCCGAGATGTGCGATTTTGAAGGTTTAATGATGGGCAATTGTGTCTTTTGCCCCCAATTCAGCCCCTAAACCCCAAATTCGTGGGGAAGGCCTCTCATTCTCCTATTTCCCTAACCCTAACCTCTCTCTCTCTCTCTCTCAAACTCCATTGGAGCCTTAGCTCCCAAGCTCCAATCGAGGGCCTTAACGCGCTCCAATCTCGAAACCCGAAGGAGTAGCGTCGCTCTACGCGTCGAGAGCTCTTCGGTAATGTGCATATCGAAGTCGTTCTTCGTGGATCCTTGGTAATTCGATTTCTCCAAGTGATTTTCTCATGTGTTCTTCTTAAGAAACATTGTTCCTAACATCGTTCTCTATCCATTGGCGTTCATAGGTTAGTGAGTGCGGATTGCGGCGACGACGACTTTCTCCGGTAACTTTCCGATGAGGCGACGCCGGCGGTGATTAAAGTGGGTAACCTCTAAATCCTACTCGATATGCATAAGTCGTGCTTATTCCATTTCATAATTCTGTTGATTCGTTGGTTCGTTGATTGATTATGCCTAGTCGGGTTACATACACTTGAAATTCTGGGTCTAAGTCAAGTAATGGATGTTCCTATCATCTTCGGTGAGTGTAGTAGTGATCTTGTTTGGATGTATGGGTTGAGTCAATTGTTGTATTAAGCCTAGGCACCTTCAAAGTTCATGAGCATCAAGTGTTTGATGAAATGTCTAAGTGACCTTGAGGTGAGTACTTGAGTGTTAATCCTTGTCAAAGTGTGATGTTTGAAGTAGATGGACTTGGGAGACTTGTTTGTGACACCTTGGGTTGAGTGTGTGATGAATTGGTATCCTTGAGAGTATTTCGGAAGTGTGTTGTCCAGTATGTCTAGTAGTGAGGAAATTGTACCATGATAAATTGACGTGGGAACTTGAGGTTGTGATACGACTTGGGTTGTCGAATGGGGAGCCTTATGATACATTACTTTGGGGCTTGTTATCGGAAATATGTTGACGGTTGAACTTGAATGATTTCTCTTCGGTGCGTGAGTGTGGAAGTTAGAAAGGATGAGTGGAGTATACTTGGGAACGAACATTGGGCTAGTGTGTTGGGTGAAAGAATTGGGTGAACGATAGTGGGTTGTGATGCGTGGGACTATCCGGGAAATTTGGGTAACCCATTGTTGATAGTGACATTCGGTGTCACGTGGAGAATGATCCTAGCTTCGGGCTAATCCGTGTGGAACGAACTTGAGAGTTCAAGGATGATACTACCCAAAATGAAATACACGCAATGAATGCAATGAATTCCTAATACGGAGATGGATCCTACTAGGACCACTCTTGGGCAATCTAAAATCCATAACTTGAATGAAATCCAACTAAGTTCTAACACATGGTAAGTTTTGTGAAAAGTCCCAAATCGATTTGGAAATCCTATCTTTTTATAAACGTAAGGATTTGGAAAAATAGTCTTGGAATCTATGTTTATGAAAACTCGCGAATGGTCGGTTGTTTTTGGAACGATGGAACTTTCTTGGAAAACGATGTTTAGGCCACGGGCCCTATGTTGGAAACTTGGAAATTGTTGTTGGAATTGTATAGTGGGCTTGGCCCACCGACTCTTCGGTGGATTGAGGATTATCAAGTGCTTTTTATTCAGGTTGAGGCCTTGGGATGTACCGAAAAGGGTCTCCCACGACATTGCGCAATAGGGGTAGTATTAAACCCTCCCGACGGATGGGGAATCGAGAAATAGACGTGTAGAGGACTGATCCCCTCTATGAACGGAATGGTTAAGCACGATTGATAATATTTGATGGTTTGATATTTGCATTGCTCCTACTAGAAGGCACAGAAGCGGAATACACGTGACACTTGGAACAAAATGTGAAATTGGAATATGTTGGCAATACGGAAAACGAATCCTTTATGTAGTGTGAGTCGACATGTGTCAATCTTTGAAAAAATGTAATTGGATTTGATAACACCTTGCCTTGGTACTACTCAAAGAGGAAAGAACATTTTTGATAAAATGAAAGTACTTGACATCTCAATATCTCCCAATCTAAAGAACATCAAAATCCCCAATACTTTGGTATCACATTAAAGGAAAAAATGGGCAGGATTGTCCGGGGTTCCATGGCTTGGTTCGGTGGTTTACCTTTAGTATTGGTTTCGAAGCGTGGTTTCAGTTCGGTGGATCTTACGGTGGTCTTGTACGATGGGCTTTGGTTTGGTGCTTGTTGGGTGTTACTCTTAGCTTTGCCTTCGGTGTTGTACTTGAGTTACCCTTCACTGTTCACTTTACTTTACTTGGGCTTTTCACTTAGGACTGCACGTTTCGTGCATGCCTTGTAGTCTTTAGCTGTTACCATCACTGAGCTAGTGTTTCGCTCAGACCCTCCACTCTTTCCCTCTCCAAGTTGTAGCAACTTTTCTTGCAGGGGTTACTGGAGAGTTGGTTTGCAGCTGATTCTGTTGGAGCTGCTGACTTGAGTTCGTGACTCCCGAGGGTGGGTGGGACCCTCATCTTTCTCCTTTACTCTTTTCAGTTTCAGTTTTCAGTTCAGCAGTTGTACTTCCTTTTGTACTTCGTTCAGTTGATATTGTATCATAAGGAATTGTAATGAGAACTCCTACTGTACTGCTTTTGTTACTACTACTAACTCCCCACTATTTGTAGTTAAATTGTATTTTATAAAAATGTTTCTCAAAATTTGGGGATGTTACAGTTGGTATCAGAGCTTTCGGTATGAATACCTTTGGACCGTGGGAAGACACCTAGTCTTCATGGGTTTCATAGGATCATTACGGATGATACGAGTATTCTTGTGTGCCTTGGTGCGCCGTTGGTCTGGTGTTGCTTCTTCGAAGTCGTCCGTTTTGTTTGGATTCCTTCTTGCGTCTTTGAGTTTCTTGGGTCGTTGGGAGATGTGTGTCATTCCTCCCTTGATCTAGTGATACGTCGTTGGTTGAGTGTCCCGATGCCTAGCTTCCTTGAGATTGTGATGTGCTTCCGTTGTTTCGTTGTGTTGTGATTATTTTTTATGGATATTCGTGTGGAAATTGTGACTCTTTCGTTGGGTGTTGAGTTTCTCCCTCTCATCAGAAGTAGAGTGTTGATTACTCTTTCTTACCTAGAGGATACGTGTCATTTGTGCGGTTTGCTTGGTTGCTTCCTTAAAATCTTCGATGTGGTTAGCCTTTCTTTGGTTATCGGTTTTCTCCGAATCCTCGGTATCAAGTGTTGTTCGGTGCGATAAGACTTCCTGTGGCATTGAAGGTGTGTTTTAGACCACCTACCATTCTCATGATCGTGGCAGGCCTTGCCTTTCTTATGACTCGGTGAATTCTTGCGGATTCTTAGAAGAGATGTAGTGGTTGTTCCTTGACTCTTCGTGATGAGTCTCCTACGGGTTGGTTGTGTTCTGCCGAATGATTTCGTCTCTCGTATTTTTCTGTGCCTTGAAAGATCAATGATCTTCTATTTTAGGATGCGTCGCGTTAGACTCCTCCTAGGACTCGATTTAATTCGGCGATGTTCCCGTGTGAAGGTGGTCCTCTTGCGCTCATTCGAGATCTAGCGAAATGGTTGAAGTTGTGTTTGTTGGCTTGTGAAGTTGCGTTGAGCATCGATGTACCTCATTCTCTCTTAGATCTTTGTCTTGCGCCTGTTCTGAATTAAGGAGTTGTTGAAGCTCTTTATGCGGGTCGTTTGTTGCAGTTTGGGTTAATAACTCTTGTAAGAGATTGGTTATTCCCGCGCTTAGTGTTGCTTCCTGATTCGCGTTGTTCGGGCGTTGCTCTGTCAGTGCGGCACTTGTGGTGCCCAATACGGCAAGTAACATCCTAACTCCACACTTGTGTTCTGTGCGGTGATCTTTTGTTCGATGATTTCCTTGTACGATTGAGCTTTCGTGCGACAATTTCTTTATTCATCTGCGTTTCAGTGCGGCTGTGTCATAGTTCGGTTTGGTTCTGTGTGGCAAGTTCTCGATTTTTCTCGGTGGGAGTTTAGTAAGCTCCATCTTTGTGCTATGATGGTTTGGTTGTGCTTGGCTCGACGACGCCTTGTTTGGTGGTGTCCCTTCATCGTCTATTGTATGTTCGTGCCATGTGCATGATTTGTTATCTGTTTGCGAGAAGACTCGGGATCTTTGAAGTTGTGCGTTGGTGTCAACTGCGGGAAATTGGTGCAAATGCGGATTGACGTTGAACTTGTGGGCTTGTCGACGTTCCGGTTTCGGTGGTTCAAGCCACTCTTCCTTGAAACTTGTCGTTGATTTCTCATTCAGTCTCATTCTTTAAGACATCGTGCGTAGATGTCACCCCTTGTCTTGTTCGGGAAGTGCCTTTTGTTGGAAGTTGTTGATTCATGGCAAGAAGTTTTGACTTCGTTTCTTGTTGTTACTCTTTTCCTTGTGCTCGTACCAAATTGTTCGTGGAAGAATGCGGATTTTTGAGGTAGTGTAATTAAAAAATCGTGGGAAAACGGGTACGAATGCATATTGAAATAGTAGACTTGGTATGAGTTTGTGTTAAGTCATGGTTCTTGGACTGGACACTTGCACTTTTGGTGTTGCGTGTGTGCGTTTTCTTTGATTGTCTGATATAAGATTGACGTGCGTGTATTGAATTGGGAAATGCCTTCGGCCGGGGCCTCTCAAAACGATCTCGTATGTCACTCCGTTATCACACCAGGACGTGTGTATTCGTTTCGTGGTGATTAAAAACATAAATTTGCATGCGGGATTCGGGTTGGTTATGAATAGTCTACCGTTTGCGGCTTGAGTATCTTGGCATGTCCGTGACCTAGTGGCGCTTTCGTGTGCGAATATGCATCTCCTCAAAGCGGTGTGGCATCTTCTGGAGAATTTGGTAGCAAATCCTCTGTTTTTGCGTTGAAGATGAAATGAGTCTTGTTGTGCGACTTTCGTTGGAGTGGTCCGTTTGTGGACTTCCGCTCCTTGATTGTGATTTTTGTCTCATCGTCTACCTATTGCGAATGGTGGGCGCGCATTCAATTTCTTCGTGAAATCCGTCTCTTGTCGGTCACTTGTTCTTAATAAGGATGCTGTTACATCTTGTCGGTATTCGGTCGATGCTTGTCGTGTGTTGATCTCGATTCGCGGTGGAAGTTAGTGGACGTGATCTTTCGTGTGCAATTTCGTGGCTTGTTGCGCTGTTTTCCCTTCCCCTTACTCCGGCAAATTTCGAGGACGAAATTTTTGTAAGGAGGGTAGTTTGTCACACTCCAAAATTTTATTGAATCCCAAATTGATCATTTCAAATTCATAAATCGATCTTGGCCTCATGATCATGATTTCCCTTCGTTGGCATATACTTTGTTCGGTTGCGATTCGTTCGTCTCGTTTGCAAGTAAGTATTCGGTAGTTCTATTCATCGTGATTCCTTCGGAAGGCCATGGTGTGACCTTTGGGTATCAAGAAAGGATGACCAACCTTGGGGAAGTGCTCTTGGAAGTGCCATGGAGCAGCCGGTTGAGTTTCAGCCCAATCTCGGCACTTTTCATTCTCCCCGTCCGGACGGACAAAGTTGAAGTTCCGGACGGAGGGATTTCCCGCATCTAGATCGATTATAAATGTCCTGGTCCGGATGGTGGAAGGTCCCGTCCTGAACAAGTGGGGTCCCCGTCCGGACGGGGAAGAAGGTTGTTCTGCAGATTATGGCTTGGTTCGGACGGAGAAGGTCCCGTCCGGACGGGAAGGCTCCGAGATGTTCGATTTTGAAGGTTTAATGATGGCCAATTGTGTCTTTTGCCTCCAATTCAGCCCCTAAACCCCAAATTCGTGGGGAACGCCTCTCATTCTCGCATTTACCTAACCCTAACCTCTCTCTCTCTCTCTCTCTCAAACTCCATTGGAGCCTTAGCTCCCAAGCTCCAATCGAGGGCCGTAACGCGCTCCAATCTCGAAACCCGAAGGAGTAACGTCGCTCTACGCATCGAGATCTCTTCGTGCATATCGAAGTCGTTCTTCGTGGATCCTTGGTAAGTCGATTTCTCCAAGTGGTTTTCTCATGTGTTCTTCTTAAGAAATATTGTTCCTAACATCGTTCTCTATCCTTTGGCGTTCATAGGTTAGTGAGTGCGGATTGCGGCGACGGCGACTTTATCCGGTGACTTTCCGGCGAGGCGACGCCGGCGGTGATTAAAGTGGGTAACCTCTAAATCCTACTCGATATGCATAAGTCGTGCTTATTCCATTTCATAATTCCGTTGATTCGTTGGTTCGTTGATTGATTGTGCCTAGTCGGGTTACATTCACTTGAAATTCAATTCGATGGGTCTAATTCAAGTAATGGATGTTCCTATCATCTTCGGTGGGTGTAGTAGTGATCTTGTTTGGATGTGTGGGTTGAGTCAATTGTTGGATTAAGCCTAGGCACCTTGAAAGTTCATAAGCATCAAGTGTTTGATGAAATGTCTAAGTGACCTTGAGGTGAGTACTTGAGTGTTAATCCTTGTCAAAGTGTGATGTTTGAAGTAGATGGACTTGGGAGACTTGTTTGTGACACCTTGGGTTAAGTGTGTGATGAATTGGTATCCTTGAGAGTATTTCGGAAGTGTGTTGTCCAGTATGTCTAGTAGTGAGGAAATTGTACCGTGATAAATTGACGTGTGAACTTGAGGTTGTGATACGACTTGGTTTGTCGAATGGGGAGCCTTATGATACGTTACTTTGGGGCTTGTTATCGGAAATATGTTGACGGTTGAACTTGAATGATTTCTCTTCGGAGCGTGAGTGTGGAAGTTAGAAAGGATGAGTGGAGTATACTTGGGAACGAACATTGGGCTAGTGTGTTGGGTGAAAGAATTGGGTGAACGATAGTGGGTTGTGATGCGTGGGACAATCCGGGAAATTTGGGTAACCCATTGTTAATAGTGACATTCGGTGTCACGTGGAGAATGATCCTAGCTTCGGGCTAATCCATGTGGAACGAACTTGAGAGTTCAAGGATGATACTACCCAAAATGAAATACACGCAATGAATGCAATGAATTCCTAATACGGAGATGGATCCTACTAAGACCACTCTTGGGCAATCTAAAATCCATAACTTGAACGAAATCCAACTAAGTTCCAACACATGGTGAGTTTTGTCACGCCCCGGATTTTCAAACCATTTTTTTTAAAACAATTTAAATGAAAGCAGGGTGGAACATCACTTGTAGTATCTACACATTTTATTCTGTTCTCATTACATTTCCAGATACAAATGATACAACAAGAATAGAAAAGCAGAAGCTAAAACAAATGCCAAACGGCTACAAGTGTACTGAATAGAAAGGAGAGTGAGGGTACATCCCACCCTCGGGAGTCAACAAAAGTACCAAGTGAAACATGCTGTAACGAACCCTGAAAACCCGGAAGCTGACGAAGCTCCAAGCTCAACAGTATCCACAAGTCCCTGCAACTACCTGTAGGGGGGACCACAAAGGTCTGAGCATACCACGGCTCAGTAGATAAACTCATGACCACTACCAAACATGCACGGGTGGTGCATGCCTAGGAGGGGTCAGCACAAGTAGGAAAGCTGTAAAGAAAGCAGTAGTAGTGGCAACAACAACAGTAGTAAAGTAGAGAGAAGTGCAAATAGTAAAACAGTAAAGTGAGTACGAACCAAACTGTAAAGGTGACCAGGCTACAAGTACACCTACTAATCTCCTTAAAGGTAAGAGAGGTAACAGTGTCAAGCCTAAAGTCTAATCCAACTAAACCTCAAGTCGTCACAACTAACTCTCTACTAAGGACAAGAGGTCCACCGTCAAGGCACAAAAGAAACGTAAAGGGACCAAGGAGCACGTAAGGTAAACCTAGCACAAGATAAACGGGACCAAGGCATATCGTCGACAAGTGTATCAAAACCCAAATCGTAACCTCAAATGAATACCAAAGGCACAACCTCCTAAGTCCGACTGAAGCAACTAAAGTCCAACCACTCCACGAATTCACTAAGGATCCTAAACTGACACTGTGTCAAGATATCTAGCCAAGGCGGGTAAGCATGGTACAAGGGACAACAAAGAAGGGTGTCCACAAAATCTATCGAGAACGCTCTTTTATCATTCCGAGGATCACACACTAACAAGTGCCCAGGGGATTTCATTACAAGTCTATCCCAATATGACTTAAATCATCATTCTCACCTCTATTCCACTCCCTTACCAAAGAATTATATGTTTGAGTTACCACTTGGTTTATCGATCGCATCATGACAAGTGCGCGGGATTCCATTACAAGTCTATCCCAATAAGTGTTTCGTTGTTAATTCT
>NMUG010001853.1:0-16974 GCA_002855965.1 Monotropa hypopitys | reverse complement strand
ATCCCATACATATTTTGCCGCGTCCCCGGCGTGTCCGACACGCATACGGCGACCCCAGAGGCGTGTCCGTGTTACCTAGTGGCCTATCTTATAAATGAGCTGAGTTTGAGCGGGTTTAGAGTGGGTGAGTTTGAATGAGTTCATTGGTTTGAGTCAAGATTGTCACCCCTAGGATTGACACATACACCCTCCATCCCATTTCTGTAGTTCATTACTCCTTTTTACAGCCGTCCTATAATGTAAGCATTAAATTTTGCTACGATTCTCCTTTTGCTTTATGTTGTCAATTGGAATAAACCACCACAAGGAATCAAATTTATCATTGAAGGGTACTTCCGGATAGTTGTAGTTCATAAATTGCAACAATGTGTTCCCTTAAATAGTATGACTGACTCCCCAAAATGGACAAACAAAAAAGGGACCGAGTGAGTAGTAAACAACTGGGGAATTATGTTACCTGTAGCGATATTGACCCAACAACATGACCTGGCAGTAGCTCCCAAAAACGTGCTTGCAAGATTTCAGAAACGTCTTCCCGAGACATTACCTAACCAAACTAACATTAGTACATTTGATATAATATTGAACAAATTATTTTTTCATAACTAGAAAAAAAAATCATGTATGTATGCGTGAAGGAAATCTTAATACCTGTCTCCAGCACTTGGTCAGGGCTGAAGATGGAATACTGGGTGGTGCCATTTGGAGCAAGACGCCGCCAGTTGTTTTAAAAAGTGGCATGACGAGCATAAAGACTGTGACTGATACTAGTCCCAAGCACAAAACCTCAGCATTCTTAACCCTGAAACATTTCAAAAAACAAACAGACAAATGAACCCGGGCAGAAGCAAAAGAGCTTCGGTGTGGTTTTGCAAAGCATATTCTTCAATCTGAAGGTAAGAAGGGATTACCCAAGGGCCAAAAGCCAAGATGCCAGGATCAAACCTGCACTGAGAAACAAGTGCAACACACCAGATTAAGATGGATTTATAAGCAAAGATATGCAGATAAATATATTTTGTAATATTGAGAGGTGTGTGTGCGTGCATGTGTGTGAGAGAGATTCTCACCTGCGAATAGAATCAGCAAGAACATGCAGGCAAACCGAGTGGTAGTTCATATCTTCTGATTTTCTATAAACTGCAAGCAACAATGCAACATAATAAGTTGTCGTTATACAAGCCATGCTATTTTCCACAATATATGCCATTCAACATCAGTTTGTTTATGAGTGTCCAATCTGTCCCCTCATGAAGCAACAAGAACTGACAAATCTTGGCACAATCACTACCCACTGTGCATGTATAGTAAAGAGACTAGCTTAATTAAGGACATTAAAGTGGTTCTCTTTATATCCATTTCCGCGAGCCATAGGTTACAACTAGAGATTGCTCGTGCCTATGGTACAACTCAATGGAGGTGGAACCCCACATGTCGGGAGCCCACATAAATAATTTGAGTTATTGATAAATTTTAAAATAATTTTTTAAGTCGCCTTTTAAGAAATCAGTTCGTTCGGATAACTGTAACTGATTCATTCAAAATGATTCAGAAGTTAGAACTAAAACTTCTGAACGAAACACTAATTACTGAATGAAACACTTAAAGTTATCCGATTTTGTTGATTTTTTACAGTCACTTAAAATATTATTTTTAAATTTATAACGGCTCGGATTATTCGTGCGCGGGATCACAAAGTAAGGGTAAGAAAGAAAAAAGTTTGGACCGTTGGATGAAATCAATACATACCATTAAAAATTATGACGTGGCAAAAATGGGACCCGTACTTACTTGCCCGGGATCCGCACTTCTAATTTTTGAACTATGCAAGCAATAAACAAACACGAGACACGAATTATAGCAAGTCATGCAAGCACCACCGCCACCACAAACCAACATTTTCTAAATAGAAAAATTACACGTGCATACTAATTTTGGAAGAATAAAATAAACAAAGATGTTTCTGATTGGGTTTAATTGGAGTAACTCACCAATTTATCATATTTATACCTTCTGGAGCATATCTAAATAAACTAGTGGGGGATAACCTAGCTTTAGATTATATAAGTAGGGACTTTAGGAATCTCATAGATGATAGTTTTTATCACTGCCATTTAAGTAGTCCCTATCAACTCAAATTCCAAACTACAAATTGGTCACCCCAAGAAGATGTAACAGCAGCGTAAGACTAACCAAGATTGATGCGAGCATAGTTACGGAAGAACCAAACACCAATAAGATTCACCAACAAATTTGTCACCGCTGAAACAATCAAGTAATGCCTGAAAAGTAGAATATATTTAACCACAAGCATTTGAAAACATGCCCAAAAAAGAAGAAGATAAGGTCAAAACTAGAGGAAGAAAAACTCAAAAGTATCAGAAAAATTGAACTGTCAGCCGGTCAGTAATATGCAACATCTCCATATCATTAATAATCAGCAAGGGAAAAAAATAAGCCAATCACGGCAAACTTTTTTTAGATGTTTCAATGGATCCATTGATTGGTTTGTTTGTGAGCACAACCGATTTTTATTGTTAATTTTTGGAAGTAAATATCAATTATTGAATAGAAAAACAGTGCCATGAGCACTGTTGGTATTGGTTGGTAAATTTAAGAGTACATTAGATACAGCAACCACATAACACACAATCAAACACAAAGTTAAGGACTATGAGATAAGAATATGGAAGTCTACATACCACAGGGAAAAAATGAGATGAATAAGCTTTATTTACATATAATAAGTAAGCAGACAAAAGGCAGGAGATAATAATTTACTGCCATATGGAGGCAGACAAAATAGAACGTGAGTAAACAAATGCCACAACAACTTACTTATGCTCAGATTCATCTTGGATAAATGCATGAAGCCCTTCCACAGCTAATGAAAAGGACATAAACAAAAGAAACAGCTGTCTACACATGCAGCACAATCAAAATGAAGTTATGTTAACCCAGACAACACAATGAAAAATAAAATTATTAGATCCAGAAACCGCATGCTAAATGAACATAAATAACAAGAGAGATTGTCAATGATATTAGTGAAGTTCTTTAGGTCGAATATACCTCAGCTGCATTATTGGGTGTGAAGTCCAACTTTGTCCAAGAAGGAGTGCGGAGAAAAGAGGTGGAATTTTTCTAAGACAAATACCCGGCAGTCTGCTCGCGCACGAGCACTGGAAGAGTGCCGGTGCGTGAGTTGCTGTTTTTCAGTTGTTTTTAGGGCAAGGATATATATATTCTTCTAATGTGTATTAGAGCTCTGGATTTGGAGATCGGAATTACGCAATGGCCGAAGAAGAGAAATTCAAGATCGATAAGTTCAATGGTTCTAACTTTGCGTTCTGGAAGATGTAGATAAAGAATCTATATCAGAAGTATATGTAGTTACCCATTGAAAGTATTAAGCCAGAAGCGATAACACAGACGGATTGGGATATTTTGGATTGCAAAGATTTGGGCACTGTGTAACTCAGTCTTGCATCGTTGGTTGTGCCAAATATCGTCAGGGAGAAAACTACATCAGGTTTGTTCTCTGCTTTAGAAAAGATGCATGAAAAAATCCCCTGCTGTCAATAAGGTATATTTGATGAAGGAGTTGTTTAACCTAAAGATGGCTGAGAATGAGGTTGTTGCTGAACATCTCAACAAATTTAATACGGTCACAAATTAGTTAGAATCTATGGATATTGATTTCGATAATGAGGTTAGGGCTCGTGTCCTTTTATCTGTTTTGCTTGATAGTTAAAACGGATTAGTCGTGACAATCAGTAACTCTTCTGGATCTATAAAGATAAAATTGGAGGATGTTGCGAGTTTGGTGTTAGGGGAAGAAGCTCGGAGGACTTCGGAAGAAGAGTCCATGTCGGATTCAGTGTACAGTACCGAGGAAAGAAGTAGAACCCTGAAGAGGGGAAACAACCAGAACAGAGGTAGATCAAATTCCAAAACCATCGTGGAAGATCTCGTGGAAAAGATGTGAAGCCAAAGGGTTGTTGGAATTGTGGTCAGTATCGACACTATAAGCGAGACAGCAAGGCACCAAAGAAACATAACATAAAAAATCAAACGGGTAAAAACATTGTCAACATCATGAATGACTTAGACAATGATGCTTTGATTTGTTCAATGGATTCTCCCTGTGAGCCTTGGTTTGTAGAATCGGGAATCTCATTTCATGCTACTCCGCACATAAATATTTTGCAAAACTATGTGAAGGGCAATTTTGTCAAGGTCTATCTGGGTGATGATGAAGCCTGCAATATTGTTGGTAAAGGAAACATTCAGATTACACAAACAGGTGGGACAATGCTAAAATTAAAGGATGTTAGGCATGTGTCTAGTCTGATGCAAAACTTGATTTTGGTGGGTCATTTGTCTGAGGGTGGAGTTGTAACGTCATTCTCGTCTAATTCTTGGAAGATGTTAAGAGGGGCCATGGTTTTGGCTCGTGGCAAAAAGGAGGACACTCTATATGCATTCATAGATTCTTATAGCAGCATTGCAGTGATGGCATCTGGGATTAGTGTGTGGCATAAGAGATTGGGTCATATGAGCGATAAAAGGATGGAGGTGATGATGTCAAAAGAAAAAAATTTGGGGTTGATATCGTTGGAATTGGCCTTCTGTGAGGATTGTGTTGAGAAGAAAGTCAGTTTTACCAAGGTGGCAATGACTTTCAGTACTCAGAAGTTGGAGCTGGAACATAATGACATATTTCATTATTTCATTACTTTTATCGATGATGCTACTAGAAAATTGTGAGTATATTTTTTCAAGCATAAATTTGATGTCTTTGTTGTATTCAAGAATTGAAAATCTTTAGTTGAGAATGAGACAGGTTTGAAACTGAATTGTTTGAAATATGATAACAGTGGTGAGTACAATAATAGTGAGTTTGAGGCTTACTATGCTGAGAATGGGATTAGGAGACTGAAGATTATCCCGAAGAAGACAAAGACAGAATGGCGTTGCTGAGAGCATGAATAGAAATATCCTAAAGCGTGCAAGGAACCCGAGGATTCATGTTGGGTTACTTAAGCAATTCTGGAATGACACAGTGAATACCGCATCATATTTAATTAACAGGGGACCTTTAGTTCCTTTGAGTTGTGGATTGCCGGAAGAAACATGGTCATGTAAAGAGATATTTTTGGTTGCAATGCCTATATATATGCATATAGAATCAGAAAATAGATGTAAACTTGATGGGAAGTCTTTAAAGTGCGTGTTCTTAGGCTTATGGGACTGATATCAATGGGTATAGGCTGTACAATTTTGAAAATAAAAAACAAGCAAGATTATGGATGTGGTGTTTAATGAATCTGTTTTGTATAAGAACAGTCAGTCAACCCAAGGAGGCAGATGAAAATTTAGACTTTGTTAAATTTGAGGGAGTTTCTGGCAGGAATGTTTTACAGCCATAGGATATTAACACAGAACCTATTCCACATGTAGATACACAGACCCCTCTTCTTAGGAGGTCTACTCGTACCATTAAACCTACAATGCGTTATTCTCCACCTCTCCATTATTTTGTTGCTAACTGATAATGGTGAGCCAAAATATTTTGAGAAAGCATTGCAAGTGGAGACCAATGAGGAGTGAGAGCATGCGATGGATGATAAGATGGATTCTCTCTCATCTAATCAGACATGGGACTTGGGACTTGGTGCAGTTGCCCAAGGAGAAATCAACTTTGCACAACAAATGGGTTTGTATGCTTAAAGAAGAATCTTATAGGGGCAAGCGCTATAAGGCAAGGTTGGTAGTGAAAGGTTTTCAGCAGAAACCAAGTATTGATTATACAAAAATCTTTTCTACTACTGTGAAGATTTCAAGCATCATATGTATTGTTAGTATTGTGGCAGTAAAGAACTCGCACTTGGAGCAGTTTGACGTCAAAACTGCTTTCCTCCATGGTGAGTAGGAGGAGGACATTTATGTGTCAGCCACATGGATATGTTGTGAAAGGGAATGAGAATCGGGTATGCAAGCTAATAAGAACCTTTATGGGTTAAAACGAGCTCTGAGGCTATGGTATGAAAAGTTTGACACTTTTATGGCAAATACAGGTTTCAGTACATGTCGAAGATCCTTATCCTTATTTCAAGAAGCTTGATACCTCATATCTAATATTGTTATGGTATGTAGATGATATGCTTGTTACAAGATCGAGCATGACTGAGATTGCTAATCTCAAGGCATGGTTTTCCAAGAAGTTTGCAATGGAGTTGGGTGCTGCAAAGTGAATCCTAGTCATACAAATCAGTAGGGACAGGGTAAACAGGAAGTTGAAGTTGTCACAAGCGGATTATGTTGAAAAAATGTTGAAAAAATTCAACATGTAGAGTAGGGTTGTCCACAGGTCAGGTTTGGTGTGGGTCAGATTTTTTGGTTTACGTGTGTGGCTAACCATCTCCGAACCCTATGCTAGTTCGGTTGGATCGGGCCGATCAGTCAGATTGCACAGGTTGAAGTGGATTTTTTGTCCAAAATTTTACATCTCAATGGCCCGATTTCAGCCCTTTGTTTTCCACTCCGTAAAATATTTTGCTTACCAAATGAACATCAAGCAAACACTCAATTCAGCAAACAATTCTACAATTAAATAATTATTTTTCATGAAATCGTGAATAATAAATTGCACTTCAGTACTTGGAACTACACAAAAAAGTGTATATTTAGTCATTCACCCAAATTTCATGAATAACAAACATATAGAACGACTCAAAGTACAAAGACAAAGGGGGGAAATGTAATATTTTTATTAAAAAATGGAATTCGGGGCGAGTGGGTTGAGCAAGTCAATTTCTTTTCAACACGTGACCCGACCCATAACCCGAATTGACTGATATTCCTAACCGCCATCTGACCGTGGAAGGATAAGGGTAGGTCATCAGGTCGTGTTGATTAATTTTTGGGACAACACTAGGGGAGAGTGCTAAGCCTGTTAGCACACAATGGCAAGCCACTTCAAACTTTCTAAGGAACAGGGAGCAGTAATAGAAGAAGAGCATAACTACATAGTCAAAGTACCGTATGCTTCAATAGTTAGGAGCTTGATGTATGTCATGATTTGTACAAGGCCGGACATTGCTCATGCAATGGGAGTTGCCAGTAGATTCATGTCAAATATGGGCAAGGAGCATTAAGAGGCAATAGGGTGGGTTCTGAGGTATCTCCGAGGGACCAAGGATATGGCTTTGTATTACGATGGCTTTGAAATTCGTTTACAAGGGTTTGTGTATTCAGATCTCGCAGGGGACATTAACAACAGGCAAAGCATGACATGATATGTATTTACTTTGTGTATTGCTGCAATTAGTTGGGCATCAAGGCTACAGAAAATTGTGACTATTTTTATTACAGAGACGGAGCATATTGGTATGGCTTCAGAGCTTCATAAAAGAACTGGGCATGGAACAAGACAATTGTCGGTAGTTTAGTGACAGTCAGAATGCTATTCATCTGGAAAAGAACTCGGTTTTCCATTCAAAAACCAAGCATGTCGACATAAAGTATCACTTTATCCATTCTTTGTTGGAGGATGGTGGTTCACTTTAGAAAAGATTCATAAGAGGGTGAATCCGGTGGATATGTCCATGAAAGTGTTTACTGTGGAGGAGCTGAAGGACTGTTCATCTTCTCTCGATTTTCAATTCTAAAAGCCAAGGGGAGTCTCACACCAGTGCTTATTTTTTGGATGGGTTGCGTTGAGGAGTTGCAGCGGTTGAACTTCAAGTGCGAGATTGTTGGTGTGAAGTCCAACTGTGTCCGAGGAATCCGAAGAAAAGAGGTGGAATTTTTCTAAGGCAAATACTCGGCAATCTGCTCTGCCGAGCAACAATGCGCTTGAGGTGCGTGCTAGCGCTGGAAGAGCGTAGGTGCATTTCTTTTTTCAACTGTTTGTAGGGCAAGGCTATCTATATTCTTCTAATGTGTATTAGGTTTAATTATTTTGATACATAGCAAGAGAGAAGGGACTAGAGTTTCTACTTGGGGTTTAGTGAGAGACTTTACTTCTTCTCCCATATTCAATACAAGTTGGTTACTGGTGTGAGCCATGGCCGTACCCTATCACTCAGATAGTGGAAACCACATAAATCTATGTGTTCTTTATCGTTTTTTTTCTTTGTTTGGTTTGTTTCTTCATGCATTGGTTTGGGGCATATTCCACAACAATCTCACATGAAAAATCATGGAATTAATTTTGAGGGGAGGGGTAAGGAAAGCAACAGTAATGATGTGGGAAGGTTTTATACTTACAGCATTGGTGAAAGCAGATAAAACCTCTAGCCTCTTGTACCTAGTGTCAAAACGAACCATGATTAGGAAATTATACTTGGGAGAGTCCAAATGGCGTTCTGTAACTGTTGGATTGGCCAACCAAAACACGCTTGACCAATACATAAATACTTGCAGCAGGAGGGGAGATCATCAAATGGATTACTTTTATCAGTTGTAGACCAATTTAGGATTCAAATACATATATCTTCCACAATAACACTTTCCCACCATACATATACACATTCATAGCCATAGATTACACAGCAAATTGGAAAAATAGAAATTAAGAAGATAATTAAGGAGGCATTTTAGAGTTATGTTGCCTTTTACTGTAAAGATAGAATTTTATCTCACCCATATGTATAGATTCGATCTGCTTTTTTCCGTGATGCCGCCATTGCAAATAATGAAAAGGCTAAGAGTCCACATCCGAAAGTCAAATGAAAAGCATCAGACACCAGACCTGGATTAGCATGAACAACAGAAATTAACCAATTCGATCTATATTAAGCAAAGAAAGTATTAAACATTATGTCAATGACGTTCACTTGTTTCCAGGTAACCAATACTACCTGTCATAGAATTTTAAGCATACCCACAAGCCACAAACTGGACAATTGAACTCAAGTAGATGTACAAGCATGCAAATAAGTTCAAGAGGCGACAGGTAACACAAATGCACACATAAAAGCAGCACAACTAGGACTATTTTAATTTTTCTGAACTGAGAATGCCATGGGTGTGACACTGGTATGGGTGTGATGGTGTCAATTGAAGTCATCATACTCTAAAAGTACCAAAACATAGATTTGAAATCTCAGCTAATGTGCGACTATGAATTCCATTGACACCACTGGACTGATGTAGTGGCAAATTCCAAAGATGTCCAGTCCCCCAGCCCTGCTCACACTTCACCATCCCCTTCTTCCTTCACCACCTCTGCCTTTCACATGAACATCAGCATAGATTTCGAAATTTCCAAAACATCGTTGAATGCAGTTGTAGTATTTTAACTGTGAGGGTGAGTTCATTGTCAAAATTATAGCACAAATATGCCAAAAGTTTCTCCTAATTATCATCTCAGAAGTTAAATTTAGTTGGTGATTTGTTGGAAATAGATGATGATGCACGATGAACGCATCTAAAAAAATCTAGAGTTGCCACTGACCGAAGTTATCATGGAAAATTAACTGTATGTTTAAAATCAACTCCTCAATAACAAAATAGGGCGTGCGCTAATGTAAAAAGTGGAACAGAGATAAAAGAAAAAAAATGGTAGCTCCCAAGCAAAGAGAGATTGTGTGTATAATACCTACACGGCCCGAAAGAAGGCCGATGAACAATTCAGCAGTAGAATAAGCCACATTGAGGAAGATCAACGCGAGCAATCTCCTCATTGGCCGGTTTCCCGACCTTATAATCTTAAAAACCGACAACACAAGCAACGAAACCGAAAAATCCCCATCCGAAACCTTCTCTTCACCCCAAGAGGACGTATCTTCTCTGCATATGCTATCACTTTCGTTATCCACTGGCGGTATATCTATGCTGGAAGCAGTCCGAGAAAGCAAAGGCTTAACAGAATCATTTGAGATTATTGAAATAGGAGTGTGAGGATTATTATCGGTTGATTGACCGAACGAAGTTTGGCGCGAAAACGCGAATCTCCGATCGTTCCAAGTTCGCGGCGATTCGGCTTCGAGTTTCTGATAGTGAAATGATTTGGCCTTCAAGTAAGGAAATCTGGAATCGTAGTGATCCGAAACCGTAGAGTTCTCCATTGAGGAAAAATCAAGAAGTTTCAGGAAAAAAACTAATTCTCGATCGGAAGTTCCAAATCAGATTCCGATGTGAAATCAGATATAACAGAGTAGGTGTATCCCAGCCCTATCTTGGCCCTACTTTACTTGCTCTCGTCTTTGCAGGTCTACGGTTCGAGTCTTACCGCGTCCGTGTGCGCTGAGTGAGGTCTTACCACGCTATGTACAGGACAATGTATGCCCAAATGAACCACTAAGAAGGCCCGAATTTACTCCTTTACCTGTTCTGGGTGACGTGCATATGGAGCCGTCGCGCTTTCGGGTACAAAGCAAATTCAGAAATAAGATAGTGCTCTATATGTGTGCGTGTATACCTCGCATATCTTAATCCACATATTATCTATTCTATTAATAAAGAATAACCTGGAATGAAGATTTTTTAACCAAAATATGTCTCATATTCAATCACAATATTTAACTCCAGGACACATATGGTATGTGCCTAACTGGCTAGTACTTTTTAATATAAGAAATAACTACAGAATCAGGATTACAATTTGTATCAATTAAACAAATTCTTTGAATTTCAAGTCTTAGAGTTTTTACTATTTTCATCTCTGAACTATACAAAAAGTATCTATGTTGTCCTTAAACTATTAATAGTGTCTATATTATCTTTAAACTATGAACTTTTATATACATTGTATCCTTTTGTGAATGAAAACTTAACTCTGTTAAATGGAGTGTCTATTACATCCTTAAACTATTAAAAGTAACATTAGAAAACAACTGCAACATTATGTGCTAAAAAAGAGTCCCATTATATAGTCCAAAAGAGAGCTCTCAGCCCAAAAACAGTTTCAAAGGGGAGAGCCCCCATACAATCCCAAAAAACAATCCCAAAAGAGAGTTCAAAAAAACAGTCACAAAAAACAAGAACCTTACATTTTCCAAAAAAAAAAGCCAAATAAATGGGCTAACATTGCAAAATACCCCATAAGCCCATAAGGGCTACACATTTAGTTTACAAAATACCCCCACATTTGCAAAATACACCAACATTAGTTTGTTGACAATTTGCAAGTCCTAATATTATGGCCAATTTGCCCGCATTTTCTGCAATTGAGTTGCTTTAAGTATCTTCGAAACTTGGTTGATTTAGTTTTGATCGGCCTTCCAATATTACATAGGAGGCTTGATTGGAGGCTTGTTAGTCTTCTTCCATATTTCTTGACCATTCAATAGATACATTGTGTGCTTGTATGTTTCCTCAAATATAAGATTTGAGTACCAATCGTGCACGTAGTATGTCGGTTCTTCATCACAAGCTTGAATCACGGCCACTGCATGTTCACATGGAATTCCTGTGAGTTCCCAACATTTATATGAACAAGTCCTTTTATTCAAATCCACTTTGCATTGGTCACCCTGCATTCTTCTAACTTCAAAGATCCTCTCCCCAGCCAAGGCATGTAAATACTCGTTAGACATTTCCTTGTTCTTCTCGAGTATTTTGTGAATGTTTGGCCCTAAGTTATCAATCCATTTCTTTTCAAATTCTCTCATTTTCACCAACATATCCATCAAATACATTCTAATTCTCTCCAACATTGTTAGTATGGGCTTGTCACTAACTTGAAGGATGACAGGATTGAAAGACTCACAAAGATTGTTGAGTATGTCACACTTAGATGCCTCACTAAAATGTGACCTCGACCATTGCTTTAGATTCTTATCACCATGTGTCAACCATTTAAAAGTAGTTGGGTCCTCTCTTGCTAGTTGTTGCACTTCCCAATCGAATTTCCCCATGTAACTAGCTCTAGCAATACTCCACAACCTATTTTTGGTGGACATACTTGTGTATCCAGCGGTTTTCATATTGTTGTGAAGATGCCTTATGCAATGTCTGTGTTCAACAAAAGGAAGTAAATCCTTAATTGCTGCCTCTAGACCCTGTATGAAAGTGAGAAGAAAAAAGAAGATATTAGTTATCCAAAAAAAAACATGACAAAAACAAAGGAGAATGAACAAGATGTTACCTTTTGTTTATCGGAAATTATGGTCCAAGTAGACTCATTTTGGATTTGAAGATCATTTATAAGGTACCAAAGAAACCATGTCCAACTTCTTGCGTTTTCTATTTCTATCACATTATAAGCAACGGGAAAAATTTGGTTGTTAGCATCCAATACGACTGTAGCCAACAATTGCCCACCATGACCCCCTTTTAAATGGCATCCATCAACCCCAAGTAATGGCCTACAATCCTGAATGAACCATTTTATCAATGCAGACCAACAAATGTAGATTCTTTAAAATTTTTTAGTAGTTATTCCATTCTCATCAACTTGAAAATGTATGTACACACTTGTGCATGGATTAGATCTTACTATTTCACCACAATAATCACACAACCTGCTATATTGTTCTCCACACGCACCCTCTACCTTTTCTTGTTTTTTAGCTTAGTCCTATAGACTTGACTCACAGACACCCTCACATTAAAATCAAGCATAACATTCTCAATAATTGCATTGACTGTAATTTTTGGATTAAGTCTAAACTCATGAAAGTATGTCATAGCAAGTCAAGTTGAGTTGACTAGTTTGTTGGAAAAAACTCTTCCACACTTGTACTCTCGGTCATAACTCTTAACTTGTAGGGTCTTCTTGTGATTTGTCTTGAAAGAAGCAAATATTTATGAATTCGACTTATTTACCATATAATGTGCCATGTTGTCTCACTGCCCGAGCAAACTGAGCCCTATTTTTGTGTCACATCCCGATCCGCTAAAATAAATATTATATTCTGCGGACACGACAGTGTCAATAAACAGAAAAATATTACAAAAGACATAAATCCACAGAACACTGACTTCACAAAGTCAAACACACAACTAAATATGTCTTCTACAAAAGTACAGATGCTCCACAAATTCACAGATACAGATATATACAGACCAGTTAAAACAAAAGACAACAGAAAAGATATAACTGATAAACAAAAAGTACTACCCAAACTCTTCCAAGCTCTAAGCTCCATACTCAGTAGTGGACCTCCAAGTTAGTCAGAAATATGGATTTCTCATGCAAAATAGATCACAGAAAAATTTATGAGTGTATAAGCTATAATAAACTTTGCAGATAATAAGGACAAAACAGAATATGGTACAACCAATATAACTCTAACAGGAAACAAAACCAAACATAAAATAAATACAACAAACAGAACAGATACAGATAAATAGGTACAGGTACCAGAAACAAATACAGAATAGATACTAATACATAACAGAAACAGATCAGATGCTCAGATAAATGATACCCCAACTAAGCTTACCCCAAACAGAATCAGATACAGAAATAGATAATCAAATGCAACAACATTGTATCCTCACATATATAAACAAAAATAAAAAATAGTATAAAGAACAGACAGACACAGATATATCCACCCCTATAGCGTGCTCCACGTTACTACTAGATTTTAATTCTTGTTTTAAGTTCTCTTATCTAGATGGAAAATCAATGGCGTTTATTCACCACACAGGGCCGCTGGATTTTACCATTACAAGCACGTCTACTTGCCAAAAAAAGACTTTGTTGTCTGACACGTCCATAAAACAGGACAACACGCTCACAGAGCCTTATTTAACACATCTTGCCCCACTTTCCACATTGTTATCCCACTTTCCTCAACTTTCCACAATTTCCACATGTTTCCCCAATTTTTTACAATTAACGTTTTAAATAAAGCAAATAGTCATATATCAACAGAATTTATACCTCCCATCCTAAACACGCACCTAACGTTTCCCCAAATCAAGTCATAGTTCAGATGTGAATCATGCAAAGGTGATACGCAATTAAAATCTACAAAATTTAGAATAACTATCACACTCACCAAATACCCTTAAGAGGGTTTCTTTGATTCGTATCTTGTCGGATATGTACTTTGATGATTCTCCTGAAATCAAGATCAAATATCAAAACTAAAATGAATTGATTTTAAGAAAAAGTGAAATAGAATGCTAAAAAATCAATGACACATTAATTCCCGAAGTTTCCTACTTTTTCCTAAATTTTTCCTAAATTTCCAGATTTTCCTTCTTGCTCTACCGGTAAAGGAGCTCTTCTCTACTGGTAAAGGAGGCTTCTGAATTCTTGAATTTTCGAAAAGGGATTTCTGTCTCACTATTCTTCCGGTAAATGGAAGCCAATTTCCGGTAAAGGAAATGCTGGTCTTGGCTAAATTTCTGGAAATTGAGGTATTTCCTTGCCGAATTTCTCGTAAATGAGAAGTTCTGAAAAATGGAATTCTCTGAACTTCCAAAAAATGGGATTCTGACTTGGCCAATTTTGGGTAAATGGAGATTCACTCCAGTATGAATTTCTGGTAGAAGAAAGTATTGGCTTAAGCCAATTTCCGGGAATGGGGTCCTCGGATTTCTGCATTTCCGGTAATAGGATCTAGACCTATACCAATTTCCAGAAAAGGAGGGTAGATTTATTCATTATTGATCATCTTCTTAACTAAATTTTCACTGCTCACTCCTTTCCACCATTAACATAGTTTACAGAATTCTTAAAAATTGAAATCCATACACAGCCAACTATAATACCCATTTCCTTAGTATAATTAAATATTTCATTAAAACATTTTACATCAAAAATACATTTAAACATTGTTAGTGGTCATGATGGACCTTTGAGTATGATAACTTTGAGTATAAAAATGTTAGATTGATCTTGGTGGGATTTGGGGTTGAATTGAGGATAAGAAGGTTATTTGAGATTAATTGTGGTGACGAATCACCATTTCAACCTTTGAGGAATTTAATTTGGAACTTGTGTAGGCTTGAGAAGGTCATAAAATGACTTTTAAGATGTTTTTTGGGTGTTTAGAATGATGGGAAAGTGTTGGGGTTTGAGTTTGGAAGGTTGGGGTGAGTTTGGAGGTGTTTGGAACAAAATCTAGCATCCTCATCCGGACCATGGTTGGGATTTGTCCAGACGAGTGAGTAGTGAGTTTTGTGCAATTTTTCGGGGTTGGTCGTCCGGACGACAGGGAGGTCCCGTCCGAACGAAGGTGGTCGTCCAGACGAAGGTCTGGGCTCGTCCGGACGAAGGTTCGTAGACAGTTTTTGTAAATGATGGGTTGTGTATTTGTGAAAGGGGGAATGGTTGGAAGGCCC
Organism: Monotropa hypopitys; assembly: GCA_002855965.1. Classification (NCBI taxonomy): domain Eukaryota; kingdom Viridiplantae; phylum Streptophyta; class Magnoliopsida; order Ericales; family Ericaceae; genus Monotropa; species Monotropa hypopitys. The sequence goes on along the minus strand of NMUG010001853.1, from coordinate 1,722 downwards.
CTAAAACACTTAAGAATTATTGAGGAATGTATTATATTCATTTTACAACATAAAAAAACTCTAGAAAGAAGGAGAGAAGGAGAGAGAAAGGCTTGGGGGGCCATTGGAGACTTGAGGAAGAAGAAGAAGACTTGAAGGGGATTCATCTCTTATCTTGTAAGTTCTCTCAAATATATCTGCTTTAGAGTGTTATACACATTAGTATCTTGATTTGGGAAGGGATTCTATGTGTATACTTTATGTGTATGCATGTAAGGTTGGGATGAAAGATCATAAAAATGAAAAGGGTGATAGGATGACTAGTTGTAGTGTTAGTCTTTGAATTTAATGCAAAATATTGGGCCAAGAGACTTGTAGTTTGTTTTGATGATAAGAACTTGGAATAAGGGGTTCATAATCAAGTATGATTGTCTTAGTGTTGTGATTTACAAGTCTTCAAAAGGGAGTTTTAGATATAAAAGAGGAAATCTCTTTGAAATTGAGGAAAATGAAGGATTGACTTGTAGTAGTAGAATTTTGTATACTTGTAGATAGTGGGATCCTTGTACTAATGGATGTACATGGTTATGCATGAGGTTTAATTGTCCAATCCATTCAATTTGGACTGATTTTTGTGAAATACTTTTCACAGAAGCAAGTGTAGAAAATCGAGAGTCCACGGATAAAGCGAAGGGAATCATCGATTAAGCGATATCGGTGAGTGTATGGTGATACATTTCTTTAGTACGTGCATGTGTACTTTAGACCTATTTTTTAATTGTATTTCATTGGAAAGTGCATTGGCATGCATAGCATTGGTACATGCGTACAAATGATTTTGGAAAGCTTTTGGCCTTTGGGCTTGGTTTTTGGAAGGAAATGGCCTTAGGGCAATATTTTGGCAATGTTTGAAAAGGTATATATATGTATATACTAATGGGAATGTTTTCCTTGCAAACAAATATGGAAAAGTAATGAAGGATAATTGTGACTTTATGGCCGTGGGGGACACCCCTTTTATATGTTGAAGCTGGGTTGCGATCTCAGTGACATATAGTGAATGATATTGTGGCTTCATCTGGCCTGTGACATGTTGAAGCTAGGTAGCGACCCTAGTGATATGTTGGAAAAGAACTTATATGCGAAAGCTATTTTAAAAGGGCATGAGATGCTTAAACTCTTTGAAAAGGGACTACGGGTCCAAATTATATCTATGTATGAGATATGCATGTGGTGCAAGTTTTGGAAAGAAAAAAGGGACTTGAGGGTCCATGTTTTAGAAAATATTTTGTTTCATGACTTGGTTAAGTCATTTGCATGGATGCATCTTTCCATTACTTGTTGTTTTTTCAAAACATTATACTTATGTTTACCTTGCATTAGAATAAGAAATGTATTATTCACACTCTGTTTTCCTTGTGTTTTTGGATACTTGGAAAGCAGGTCATGACATGTAGTGGTCCATTACAAAGCTTGGGTGTTGGTGGTAAGTTGAAGAAATGGTACTTGTCTTGGAAGCATGTCTACTTATCTTATTTTATTTAGATTATGTAATATCATTGGAAAGGCTATGTAATGAACCGTTGTTAGAAATGTTTTGGGTTTCAGACTTGTAAGGTCATGTCTAGTTTATCTTATGTTGGTACTTAAACAATGGTGATGTTAATGACTTAGTTTGATTGAAGGATGTGTTGCTTGGGTTTTATTTTATAGTTCATTGAAAAAAAATTTTATTCTGCATTT
>NMUG010001852.1:0-16978 GCA_002855965.1 Monotropa hypopitys | reverse complement strand
GTTGATTTTAAAATTTGAATCAGTAGAGAGGAAACACGGAAAAAACTTAAATCCTGGGGAGCATTTCGTCAGTGAAAAAGTATGAGTACAAATAAGAAGTATGTGTACAAATAAACTAAAAATTAATGTTATTTTTATTTGGTTCGATTTCGGTTTAATTCGGTTTTTAAAATTAAAAATTGGCACCAAACTAAATTCTGAACTTTTTTTATTATAAAACCAATCAAATTATTCTAAATTAAAAAATCGATAAAAAATCTCCGGTTTGATTCGATCTGATCGGTTTCATCGATTTTCAATTTTATTTACACCTCTAGCCAAAAGTTTGGGCTAGTATTGTGATATGCCCCCACCTTCTACTAACCAGAATTATAGAAGTGTATATGAGAAATAGATAATATTAACAAATAAACATGAACTGAGAAACAATTCAGATGTAGGGCATAGCCTCTTAGAATATAGGGGCAGAAAGAGAGAGCTAGCAGCTTACTACTTCTTTAGGTTAGGGAGGGCGATGGTTGTATGGTAGCCCCTCAGACAACACCCCGTGGTGCGGTGGCCCATGTGTCTCCCACCTTCCCGCGCGTGCTGAGCTCGTAAACCTCTGGATCGGTTCCACTTAACCACTAGACTTAGACCACTTACCCCATTCCCATAGGAATATTTTTATCCATAACTTCGCTCACTCTGTTTCTCTATCAGCTATGTCAAAAGCCAGTCGTGCCTGTATATATGATTGTGACGGGGTGAATAATGCAACAACCTTCCCCATCATTGAGTCATTGGTGAAGAGGATTCTGCAATTCTCACTCATACGACAATCAATTGGAACCCTAACCCTTTATGTTCCTAGCTAGGCTTTCCATTAGCTATCACAAAACATGGATATGGGATGATATATTTTTATCCTTTTGGGATACTGAATAAAAAAACAGGGTAATATGTGTACAGATTTATTTGGATATCTCGATCTATCATCTCTTGATGGCTTTTTTTTTTGATAGTATAAAAGATGTGATTGGGGGTAATTTAGGAATAAAAAATTGACACGATGACAAATTTGTGTCAACACCAAAATATGCTCTCCCTTTATATATTAGAATAGATTATCAAAAGTTAAATTTGTCTTTAATAATTATTTCACTCATAAACCAAACTAAATTAAGCCTTGAATTTCAATCAATTAAAGTGGATTACATGAAATTTTTTTCAGTGTGTCAATCGCTAAGAAAAGTAACAACAACATGTTTATATCGGTTATCTCAGATCCATTAGCATTAGAAATACTCTTTCCGCTTTTGATAAAAGGAATTGAGATGATGATAGAGATCATACTCAGAAATAGAAGAATTACGTACGGGTACAATTCTTATTTTGAACGAAGTAAAAAAAATTCGCCAACACCCTTGGCTTATGTGATTGATGATGACACCTTTCTTATCGAAATCATTGATCGTGTTGAGTCAATCGAGTGCATTCTAATGAAAATACTACCGCAAGCAACTCTTTTTCTGTGGTAATGTAATTGAGTTGAGTTTCCGAGAGTGTTTTGCTTGCGTAGTATATGGCATGAGGGAGTCTATCCACCCGTTGGCCTAAGACGGCACCCACTGCATAATCGGATGCATCACACATGATTTCAAATGGAATAGACCAATCGTATGCTTGAATAATGGGAGCGGAAGACAACTTACCCCTAAGGGTCTCAAAAGCATGGAGGCAAGTGGTGTCAAAAACAAAAGGTGCATCTTTAGCGAGTAAATCACAAAGAGGCTTAGAGATCTTGGAAAAATCCCGGATGAACCTTCTATAGAACCCCGCATGCCCAAGAAATGATCGGATGTGCTTAACGGTTGAGGGGGGAGGTAATTTTGCAATGAGATCAACCTTTGCCTTATCAACCTCAATCCCCCTCTTTGACACTACATGACCAAGCACTATGCCTGAACCATAAAATGACTCTTCTCCTAACTTAAAACAAGATTTGTCTCCATGCAACGTTTCAACACACACTCTAAATTTTGGAGGCAATCGTCAAATGATTTTCCGAAAACAGAAAAATCATCCATGAAAACTTCTAAAAAAAATTCCACCATGTCAGAAAAAATAGCCATCATACACCGTTGAAAGTCGCGGGTGCATTGCACAAGCCAAATGGCATGCGCCGATATGCATAAGTTCCATATAGACATGTGAAAGTAGTCTTTGCTTGATCCAAAGGATCGACGACCACTTGATTATATCCGGAATAACCATCCAGGAAACAATAGTAGCTTTGGCTTGCCAATCTCTCTAAGATTTGATCAATAAATAGAAGGGGGAAATGATCTTTCTTTGTCATAGAATTGAACTTGCGGTAATCAATACATACACGCCAACCGGTGGTTTGGCGGGTAGGCACAAGCTCGCCCTTCTCATTTGTCATCACTGTGATGCCCGACTTCTTAGGAACAACTTGAGTGGGGCTTACCCACTCACTGTCGGCGATGGGGTAGATGATGCCCGCATCGAGGAGTTTAACAACCTCCTTCATTACAACTTCTTTCATTATCGGATTCAACCTCTGTTGCATTTCCCGCGAGGGTTTAGCATTTTCTTCAAGGTTAAAATGGTGCATGCAAACGGATGGGTCAATCCCCTTTAAATCGGCCACTGACCACCCTATAACTCCCTTGTGCCTTTGAAGCACATCAACAAGACGACCTTCTTGTGAGGAAGAAAGGTCAGAAGCAATAATAAGGGGGAGGGTGTCATTAGGCCCCAAAAAATGTATTTGAGTGATGCTGGTAAAGGCTTCAACTCAAGAGTGGGAGGAACATCAATGGAAGGAGGAGTAGGAGTAGAAGCTAAAGATGGTAATGGTTCGATAGGAGTTGAACATGCAAGAACATCCATCGGAGGTGTAAGGTCAAGCAAAGTGTTAACCTCCGCGATGGACCGATCAATATCATACTCCTCGAATCCAAAATGGGCAAGACAAGCTTCTAGAGGGTCCTCGGCTAACACATAGGGTAAAGCATCTTCCACCAACTCATAAATAATATCGATAGTGTAACATTCTTGCTCAATTTTTGGTTGGTGGGAACGTCCTCTAATAAACCCCTTGGTGCTTTTACAGATCGATCGGCCATTTGAAGGGTGACTATCGTCGGTTTAAGCTCTCCAAGTCCTAATTCCTCATATACCGAGTAAGGGAGTAAATTGACACTAGCTCCCAAATCAAGAAGTGCCCTACTTATGGTTTGTGTGCCAATGATGCACGAAATAGTAGGCACTCCCAGATCCGGAAGTTTAGGTGCCATATTGGCTTGAAGAATAGCACTTACTTGGTGCGGAACATGAATCTTTTCCAAAAATTTAGCTCGTGCCTTTCGTTTATGAGTGCACAAATCCTTGAGGAACTTGGCATATGAAGGAATTTATTGAACGACATCGAGCAAAGGAAGATTAAATTTTACTTACTTGAAGACCTCCATGATACCATCAATAGGAGTGCCCTTCTTACGGAAGGGTGAAGGTGCATCAAGACAAGTGGGAAAAGGTGCTCTTGGGATGTAAGATGGAATTTCCGAGGAGTCCGAAACAGGTGTAGCATCAATGGCTATCTCTTTTCCCTTTTCTTTTTCCGAAGGAGACTCTATGTGTTGCGAATTTGTCTTTTGAGCACTAGAGTCCCTCGGTGTGGTGTTAATTTGTTTGCCGCTCCGTAAGGTAGTGATAGCTTTTTCTTGCTAATGATTGGGGGTGTCATCCACATGATGCACTCCCCTAGAGCTAGAGACGGCTTGGCTTGACAATTTCCCCTCTTCCCTTCTACTCAATTGGTTAGCTAGTTGACCCACTTGAGTCTATAGCTTGGCCATGGATTGGGTTTGCGAGTGAGAAAGTTGAGTTAGAGATTGAATTTGCTTTGATTGTTCCTCAATGAGCTTAAGGAAAGCATCATTAGGAGCAAAATTCATTTGATTTGGGAAGAGGGGGAAGGTTGGTATTGTTGTTATGGACGTGAATATGGTGGATAAGATGGTTGTTGATAATGGTGAGATGGTTGGTGTGAATTGTTATGAAAAGGAGGTTGGTTTGATGAATGTTGGGCCATGTGTGGCCTTGACGAAGGTGCCATCCTTTGGTTTGACGATCGCCATAAAAAATTGGGATGATTCTTCCACCCGGGATTGTAGGTGTTAGAAAAGGGATCATTCAACGAGCGACCATAACCTTGGGTGTAGCAAGCTTGTTCATTGTTTTCCGGGGATGAAATTGCATGTTGGCATTCATCGGTAGTATGCCCGGATTACAACAAATTTGGCATACCTCCGCAATGGCGGGAGGTGGTGAAGCTTGCATGGGATTTTGGCCTAAGGCAAGAATGTCATCAAATTTCTTGGCCGATAAATCCACTTTAGAACTCAAGTCCCTTTGATAATCCACTTGATACATGCCTTTCGGCTTGCTAGATGAAGGTGTGGACCTATCATTGGTGACATGGGCATCATGATGGTGACGAGAATTTTCGGCGAAATGTTCAAAGATTTCCCATGCCTCATTTTCATTCTTTCTCAAGAACATACCACCACATGACGAATCAATCATGTAGCGGTGTTGTTCAGTCAAGCCATAATAAAAATTTTGAACCAATTGCCAACGAGGCACTTCATGATGAGGACACTTCCTGACAAGTTCATTTAGCCTATCCCAAGTGTCATGAAATTGCTCGCCGTCTCTTTGAGTAAAATTCATTAAGGCACAACGGATTTGATTGGTCTTGCCAATCGAAAAATATTTTTTCAAAAACTCTTGTTGACACTTAGTCCACGTAGTGATGCTCCCCGGTAGTATGGTGTTAAGCCATTGTTTTGCCCGATCCTTCAAAGAAAAAGGAAAGAGCTTCAACCGGAGGGCATCATCCGTGAAATGCAAGATACGCACAGTAGAGAATGTCCATGAACTCGGTGAGATGTGCATAAGGGTCCTCATTATCGCGCCCGTGGAAATTAGGTAACAAATTCAATAGAGTGGGCTTGATTTCATAATGTGTGGCTAAGGGAGCCGGTTGCCTAACATGATTCGGATCCATAAATGGACCGGGCATAAAGTAATCACCAATGGCAGGATAAGTTTGCCAATTGCCTTCGACATTTTCTTGAGGATCTTGGTTATGCTCATCCGCCATCAATGGATTTTGTTGATTATTGCCAGGCGGCAAAGGATTATTCAATCGATCATCAGCCATTGGTATTGGATTGTCACCAAAATTGAGTGTTTGATCCCTAGAGGCTGATCGATTAACCCTTGCTGACTTTTCGATCTCTAAATCCAAATCTTCTAAGTTCGGGTGCAATGAGCGGCGCCCGTACATAAAATGCAAGAAAACACAAGGTAGAGATACTTACAGTGCACTAGATTCTTCAATGGAATTTTGTTTTCTTCGCACTAGTACCTCTTCGTTTCTGAAAGCTTAAAACAACACAAAACACAAAAGAAAAATAAAACCACACTAAACCAAAAATAATAATTTAATTCTACTTGTCCGTTTGACTTTCCCCGGCAACGGCACCAAAATTTGATCGCTCCGTCGTGTGTGCGGTCAAAGATAATAATTTATACCAAGAATTAACACTACGTAGTAGCGGTAAGTCAAGGGTCAAATACAAGGAAAGTGAATGGCCACGTAAATCAACTTATTATTTTTGGATTAATGATTATCAAAGGTAAAAATTGGAAATGATTAACTAATGAAAAAGATTAAAATTAAACTTAAAGTGAAATTGATTTAAATTCAATGGAGAGAGATGCTTAGGGTCATTGCAATCCCTTGCCTCATATATTTGTAAACAACACGAATGTGTAAAATAGTATGGTGATGATAGACTTCGATTCAACCTATTGCAACTCGATTAAACCAAAGTATGAAAATCCACAAACTCGAAGTAGCATAACGGATCTCCACGTAGCACAACTCGTCTCAAGTGTACAATCCGTCTCTAGGCACGGATTGTCGCATGGCACGACTTGTCATATGGAGAATCAATTATCTTACTATGAGTTGTGGTTAGAATTGAAAGCCTATTGCAAAAATATTGAATCTAGAACAACTTGAAGCAAGATAAAAACATCCACTTCAAAGAAGATCAAAGGTGAAAACATTCAATATGAGAGCAATTGTCCATACACCAACCAATCAAAATAAAAGTTTACAAATGCATGGAAAACAAGGAGATTACAACTTCCCTAGGCTTGAGGAGTTTAGTGCATCATTGAGGAGGAAGAACCCATGGGAGATATCTTCAAGCTTTTTAGATCCATAGCCTCATTTAGGGTTTCTCTCCACCAAAAACAAGTCAAAAACGTCCCTAATTAATTACAAAGAACCCTTATATAGTTTCCATAAAATTCCCCCTCAAAATAGTTCAAAAATCTAATTTTAAAATTCAAATTGCGCAGGCGTCGTCCGGATGAGACCATCGCGTCGTCCGGATGAAAGTAGACTTCCAACTTTAGGCCTCTGGGTGTCTGGCTCGTCCGGACCATTGGAATAGTTCGTTCGGACGAAAGGTGGGCGTCGTCTGGACCATGCAAGCTTCGTCCGGACCATGGCCAGCTCTTGAAAATGTGCAATTTCTGGAGGCGTCATCGGGACCACGATGATGCTTCGTCCGGACGACGGGGGCAGATTTCTGGATTTTTGGCTCCTTTTCGCACCGAGCTTCACTGTTTCAACAGTCGGGGACTTCCTCAATACCATGTGGACTTTTCCTTGTCCTCCTTAAACCTCTAACTGCTCCTTGATATTGTATTTTCTCTTTATTCTCTGAAATCAAACAAAACACGAAAACTACACCAAAGTTTATTAGATACGTGCCTTGGGACTGTCAAAACATGAAGTTAAAGAGCATAAATAGGTATGTTACCATACCTATCACCTATAGTGGTCATCTTTCATGCACTTAACTTGAGAGACATATCTTGTTTTCTTCTTTCTCCATTTTATAAGATTATATATATCCTTTTCTCCATCCTTGTCATATCTTGTTTATACATATCTTGATTATAAATATCTTGTACATATCTTGTTTTTTTATCCATGAACATTTTTGGGGTGAAGCTGCTCTCACATCCGTTTATACCGTGAATCATATTTCTTCTCCCCTTACTACAAATCTATCACCTTATGAGCATCTATATGATTTTCCTCCTGGATATGATACTATTAAAATATTTGGTTTTGCATGTTTTGTCTTACTACAGCCTCGTGAACCCACCAAATTAGAATCTCGTACCCGCCTCTGTTGCTTCTTGGACTATGGTATTGAACATAAAGGCTATAAGTGTTTGGATCCCTACTCTAAACGTTTTCATGTGTGCCGACATGTTATTTTCTAGGAATACAAAATGTTCTCTATTATGTCCCAGTTTCATCTACCCCCTCCAGTACACCTTCATTATTCGCTGATCCTTATGTCGATCTATTTTCTAACATTCCTACACATATACTACTCCCTTTCCAAATTCAGCAACTATATCAGTTCCTCTCGCCACTTTTCCAGATACAATATCTTTATCCATTTTATTTGTCTCATCTGAGTTGTCCACCGTGACCTCTTTTGAGCCATCTACTCCATCTAATGGTTCTGCACCAACTCCTGATCTCTCTTATGAGCTATCTACTCCGTCTGATGATTATGAACCAACTCATGATCTCTCTTATGAGCTATCTATTCCTTTTGATGATTATGCACCAACTCTTGACCCCCTATACATAGTGACCATGTCAAAACCCCATCTGTTAGTCTTTGTGATTATGTTGTATTTTCTACTATTCTATCACAATATGATCCTTAGTCTTATCGTGAGGCCATCTCTAATTCTCTTTGGAAGAATGCAATGGATGATAAACTACAAGCATTAGATCGGAATAACGTATGAGATTTAGTAGATCTCTCTATTGGCAAGTATACTATGGGATGCAAGTGGGTTTACAACATAAAAAATCACTCTGATGGTTCCATTGATTGCTACAAGGCCCGATTTATAGTCAAAGATTTTACACAGGATTATGGAATTTATTATGAGGAGACGTTTTCCCCAATTGCTCATCTCACTTCAGTTCGTAGCCTAATTGTAGTCATTGCCGCTTGCCATTGGGAATTATTTCATATGGATGTGAAGAATGCCTTTCTCAATGGTGACCTTATAGACAAAGTCTATATACGACCTCCTCCTGGTTATTCTACCCATCCTCATCAAGTCTGCAAATTTCGCAAGGCTCTCTATGGCCTCAAGCAAGCTCCTCAGGCTTGGTTTATCAAGTTCATCGCCATCATTTAAGGCTTCGGGTTCACTTCCAGCCCTTATAATTCTGGCCTATTTATCCAAAAGACAGATCAATGCACTATAGTTTTGCTCCTCTATATAGATGATATGATTATTACAAGGAATGACTTGGCGGGATCTCAGATCTCAAGACATACCTTAGTCAGTATGTCGAGATGAAAGATCTCGGGAAGCTCAATTACTTTCTGGGACTCGAGGTCACTTCTAGTTTCATGGGATATTATCTTTCTCAGGCCAAGTGTGCTTCTGATATTTTTTGTCACGTCCCAAACTACAAAAACTACTTAACTTGTGATTTATGTGATATGAAATGTGATAATAAACCACTAGTGATACCATTTATTATACCACTTATGATGACATAATGTTCACCCAATTATCTAATCCCAAATAAACCACATGTATTATACAATATTCAGAAAGTCCACAACATGTCTCACTAAAATATAAACAAGTGCTACTTTGAGTTTAGTTTATACTAACCAAACCACATTATTTACATCTCTTGAAAACAGTCTCTACAAACCACTAAACAATCTACAACAAACATAACCCCTGAACATTTCTGTCTCATGTCTCGTGATCTTGAATTAGTAATGGACACGAACCTCTATGCTCCATAGCTAGATTTTAAGCAAATAAACACAACAAGAAATCCAAAAGTTCGTTAGATACGAGAAGAATATATCAAAGTGCATGAACAAATGCATAACAATTAGAGAGAAAGTAACAGGATAAATCAATGAATATAAACACTACTCACTAGATGTTTACTCAACCATCTTCTATTTATTTCCAAGGCATTGCTTGAGTATATTTATTATTATATTTTATTAATTTGTTTTGTAGCAGATGAAATTCTGTCAGTGAAATAAAAAGAAGGAAAAAACACTCAAGCGTAGATGATTCTACCTTAGAAAATAAGCAGCCAATCAAGCATAATAAACTTGTAAGTCCAGGTCAATCTCCACAGAGAATCTGGATAATTTTAATTCTAATTTACAAAAAGTACTTAGGATGGATAATGAATTAATCTCAGTGAAATTTGTTCCCGGTTCTGCAATGATACGAAACGGGGTATGAAGGAAATTGCAGAGAAATTAAATTGACGAAGAAAAAGGGAAGAGAAATAAGGATCCAATTCTCGGAGACTAATGCAATTACCAACCCACGTCCCTACCCTCTATTGAATTACAAAACACAGACCAAAAGGGGAAGACGAGAACAGAGCAGGAATAAGCAATCCGACTGAGAATCAGATCTCACTTGAGCATAATGGGTGACAAATTGAGGTTGCCAACCCAATATCAAACCTGAGATTATTCCCAAATCGCATTCAAACTCCCACTGCCGAAACCCACCTTCCGGCTCAGAAACAACCAAATTAAGAGAGAGATAAGGATATGAGAAGGCAATTTGCATCAGTTCCTTGAATCAGATTCTCGAAAAGTTTAGCTATCCATACGATCTGATTCTACCAATGAATAAATCAAAGAGTTTTTACAATCCATAACGTAATTCACGGAAGCTACAGTAAATTCAGTTCAATTAACAATTAACAGCTAGAAATCATAAGCTAGAATAGAAATTGGAAATGTAATTGAATTAAGGCTACTATAATTCTTTAAAAAATAAGAAATCACCAGCAGAAATTAATGAATGCAGCAAAGAAAAAGAGAAATCTGTTCTAACTAACTCTCTCTCTCTACAGTACCCTATCTAATATATTTTTCTAAGTCTAAAAGTATGATCCCTCAAAAAGGAGATAACCTTTTCTATTTATACATTTCCTATCGTCCAACAAGGCTACCCTGACTGGAATTACACTTTTCCCCAAACTGTCTCAAAATAATAGCGTTTTCCAATTTCTGATGGAATGCTTCAGTTTACTTCATTCCCGAGAATAAATTCCTGCTCTCCCGAGAGTAAAACTCTCCGCTGGCCTCATCCTTAGGTTTCCTTCCTCTTCTCCCGGTAATAACTTCTTGCACTCCCGGGAGTAAAACTCACTGACTTCTAGTTCCTTCAATTTACTCCTTTTCTCCCGGTAGTAAATTTCTGCACTTCCGGGAGAAAAGCTTTCTGCAGTGTTTCCATCTTGAACTGGCCATTGTTCTCCCGGTATTGAGAAGGTGCACTTCCGGTAATGGGATGTACTAAAATTCTTCTTCTTTTTGGATTGCCTAACTTCTTCCTCTTAGGCTTGAACTCCTTGATTCCTTAAATCACTTCCACCTGCCTTCTTAATTCTACTTCCCAAAAACCACTTTTGCATGCAATTAATTGAGTTTGACAATTAAGAAAGAGAATCACATACAAACATAAATCTAATACCAAATGCAAGTTCCAAGCAAGAGTTTTAGTCAAAAGGTGCAAAAAAGGAGGCTTGTAATTGGCACTTTTGGATGCCAATCAGGCATCACTCGCCAATCGATGGTTACTCAACGATATTATTCTTCCACATAGGATGTGCCAGAGTCCAGCCATTTAAAGCTCCATCTAGCAAACTTGTCTGCTTGCAAAGAACGATAACGTCCCAAAATAATCTCAATGACTAACAGTCTCACTGAGCAGAATCTTATTTATTTTCCCCAATCTCACTGACCAGCTTTCCTTTTCATTTTCATCGTGTGATTTATGTGTATAAGTCCTCATGTTTTTACAGATATTCACATAGGAAAAATCCTAATCATGTATATCAATGTGTATTAACTACAATCTCATTCCAAAAACAAAGTAAGAAACTTGGCCAAGATAAGAAAGCATTACATGACCCACCATCTACCATAGTGATATTATAAAGATTGTAAGTGGCAAACTTATCAAACCAATTTACAAAGTTATCTTTGCCTCAGGTGTGGTGGCTTCCTTTACTAAAATCACCTTGAAACAATTAGAATTAGAGCATCAAATTTTTAAAATTTAACATAAGACTATACTTAAACCACTTGCTTAACGATCTTTAGGGGTTGTTTAAAATCATTCCATGTTTCTTATTTTGATTCCCTAATAATTCCTAAACGAATCTCTACAATCACTTAGGCACATTAGGAAGTACCCTTAGACTTTTAGATTTTTTTCTCTAAATCCTCTCTTTTTAGGATTTCTTTTAAACTATTTAAGGATCTTAAGGTTTTATTAGTTTTAACCTTAAGTTCTAGGGTTTTGACCCTTTAACAATTTTTAATCCAATTAGGATGTCTTAGAACTAACCTTAGGTGAAAATTCCCCATTTTCCTGGACCGGTAGACGGACCGATACCAGACCGGTATGCTGGCCGGTAAGCCGGTTGAGCATTCCTCTGGATTTTGGGTTGGGATAACATTCTACCTAAAATTTGTATAAGACGGTACAACCACCGGTGAACGGGCTGGTATATCGGCTGGTATACCGGTCTTCCACCAGTTCAAGGTGTTCTTGGTGCAGTGTGTGTTTTGCCCAGAAACTACTACGAAAACTCCAACAAAAGCATGTTTTCCTACTATTTTGGCTTGGAAAACTTGTCCCCTAGACTTTCCTACTCTTTCTAACACTTATATGGCCTTAAAATCTATCAACACCCTCAAAATTCCCTTCAACAATATTTGATTCATTTCTATGCTCTCAAATTCTCACTTTCCTATTCTAATTCAACTAATAAAACCCAAAATACATACATATTTATCTACTTTGCTAGAGTAATCTAAGGGAAAGAAAGAATTTACCTTAGTAATCCTTGGTTGAATCTCCCCTTAGCCTTCCTTTCTCCTCCTCTCTCCCTTGTTCTTCTTTTTCTCTCCAAGTCAATTTCCTATCGTAAGGTTTCCTAGAGTTGAAACAAATAAGGGAGGATAGTTCCCATCCCTTACACCCTTAGGAAATTACTCCATAGTTTTACTTCACCTTATTATCCTACTAGACCCAAGGAATTATCCCATGTGTTACACTCTAGCTTAGTTAGGGTATAACTTAATCCAATTTCTATATTTTATATTTTATACCCCAAGACTCAATTACATTATTATGACTACCATTCTTTTACCCCTTTTAATTTTATTTCTATACTCATTCTTACTTTTTTTCATAATTTCTTTGTTGTGGATTTAATTAATTTCCCGCAAATATTATTTAAATAGTCTAAACGAAAATTTTTAAGCGGATATTACATTCTCACTCGAGCAGGACTCACAGACTCCAAGACCCGCACCACTTCACTTGAGCCCAACTCTAGGCTTATACTTATGGACGGAACACCTCTCGATGATCCTACTTTATATTGATAACTAGTTACGAGTTTTACCTATCTCATAGTTACTTAACGTGATATTGCATATGTCGCCTGTATAGTAAGTTAGTTTCTCTCTGTTCCTCGCTCATCCCATTATGCTACAATTCTTCATATTCTTAGATACATCAAGGGGATCATGTTTCGGTCTTTATTTTTCTTCTCATTCTTCACATGCGCTTCGCGCCTACTCGAATACAGACTGGGTCGGTGACCCAAGTGTTCATCGATCCACTACTAGATATTGCTTCTTTTTTGTGATTCCTTTATTTCTTGGCGCAACAAGAAATAAATTGTTATTGCTCGATCCAATATAGAAGCTGAATATCGCACTCTTGTCGATGCAACTCAGGAACTTCCACACTTTCGCTGATTACTTGTAGATATGTGTGTTGCTCATTCTACTGCTACTATCATTAATTATGATAATCAAAGTGCTATCTGAATTAGTTACAATGATGTCTGTGGGGACCTGTTTCTGCCGGAGGTCTCTCTGGGACTGCTGGGCCTTCGGACGCTAGAAGTCGGATTCGACCGGAGGTTGTAGTGGTCCCTGCAAACAAGTAAATGGGATCCTCCTGCTGGGCTCCTGCAACACAAAGGTGAGTGCCCGCCGGTGGGGTTTTTACCAACGGGGCCTCCGATGCTTAAGTTAGAATCGTTTGGAGAAGAGGTTAAAGCATAAACGGGGGAGGCCGGACAGTCAGCGGTCGGTGATCAAGAAGTTGGATTCAGATCGGGACCAGGGATCTCGTGAACAGTACCCATAGGGGGTATTTATAGGGAAATGTTGGCTTGGGGCTCACGAATGGTAAATGGGCCGTACGTCACGGGCCTCATGGTGGGCCTGGACGGTTGGTGGATCGGGCTAAGTCGTACGGACGGGGCACTGTGGTGAGTTCCCCACGACAGAGACGGGAGGGTAGGCCTCCGGATGGTCCGGTCCGTTCGGTGATGAATTGTCAGTGGCATATAAGTTTGCCGAAGGGTAGGGTCCGGATGCCGCCTGTCGGGCACGTTGAGGGACCCTTTGGTCCGGACCGACTCGCAGATGTTCTGTAGTTAGTTTCTCCTCAGGGCATGGGTCCGGTCACCACAATAGCCCCTCAATCTTTCCCAAAGTTTTGGAAAAGATTGAATTTAGAGTAACCGGACGCCATGCCGTCGGAGACATGTCGCATTAATTCTGTTTGGTGTCATCTCGACGTCACCTGACAGGTGCCGGGTCATGTCCGTCAGGGACTGCCACGTGTCGCGGTTCGGTTGGCTGGTCAATACTGACCGCCTCGGTATGTGTGCACAATTATTTAATGAGACAGCTATCTCGTACCTGGGAGGGACCTATAAATAGGCCTGTTGAGTGTGACTTTCGGTACCTTTGTTCTATGTGCGAGAAGCCTCCGGAGAGCTTTGTGTCCTTCGACAACTGCAATGATTAACTAGTCATGGATCAAATAGTTTCTTTGTCCTCATCGTCGGCACATGGTGAGTCGGATTCTCTGTTTCGGCTGACCCCTAACGAACTTTTGTCTGACGACGTCTCGCCCGGGGCATCGTCCACAAGACAGCCTCTGGTCGGAGAAACAAGCCATACTGTTCGTCACTTTTCTGATGAGGCCGAACCTTCACACGTGGCTATGGATGGTCGGCTAAGCAGAGCGCTGGGGGGTTCTCGGAGGGGAACTCAGGTGGATTCTTGCCCGTATCTTCGGTATTTTTGCGGAGATGCTGCAGAATTTGAAGAATTCCTCCGACGATATGAGATTCCGAGTGCCGTGGCTGTTGCGGAGGTTGGGTCGCTGGTGGCATATTCGGATGATTATATCACCGTACCTCTAATGGCCATTACCGAAGGCCGGTTGAGGTTTCCGTTTTCACCGTTCTTGCGGTCATTGTTTGATGCGTTCTAGCTTGCTCCTAATCAGTTTTCGGTCAATTGTTACCGGACAATAAGTTGCATCAAGGTGCTGTGCGAAAGGTACGATCTTGCCTTTACGCTGCCAGACCTCTTAGGTCTGTTCTCATTACCCCGCAACCGTTCTTCCGGCCGGTACTTCTTCACCCCTCAGAAGCCTTATGGGGATGTCTTCATGAGACTGCCGGACTCAGAGAAGTTTGGGAACATCTTCCTCCAAGTCTTTGGCGAATATAGCTTTCGTCCAGACGAGGCCCCTCGGCACCCCATCCCAACCAGAGAGGGAAGGCCTGACGTGTCGGCAATTTCAAAACGTTTGAGAGCTTCTGCGGTGCATTCCCGGATCGCAGCTCTCTTGAGATGTGAGGGCAGGGATGATCCGACTCTTCTTGGGTATGAGCCGACATATAATGGCTTCCTTGAAGACCGGAAGAGAAGAGGGAAGAGGAGACTTGAAGAGCATCCGGACGCTCCAGTCCCTGTCCGGAGGCACTTTTCAGTTCTTGAATACTATGAGCAGATGGGACCTCCGGGAAGACCGATACCGGAGCCGCTGGAGACGGATGCCGATGGGATCGCCGCGCAGACAAGGGCTGCTGAAGTGCTGGAGGCTGCCCCTGCTAGGAGCCAACCGGCTCCTGCCCCCGCCGGAGGCGAGCCGGTTTTCTTCCCTGTGAAGGAAGAGAACTTATACGAAGAGAAAGTCCCGGAGGGCCTCGTGTATAGGTTCCGGCCCCCACGTCACACGTTCGTTGCAAGGCCACCCGAACCATGGGCCCCTAGCTTCACCAAACATGATGGTAGGGCTGTCCTCATGACGGATGGCGTTACTGTTGATCCGAAGGTCTC
Organism: Monotropa hypopitys; assembly: GCA_002855965.1. NCBI lineage: Eukaryota > Viridiplantae > Streptophyta > Magnoliopsida > Ericales > Ericaceae > Monotropa > Monotropa hypopitys. The sequence goes on along the minus strand of NMUG010001852.1, from coordinate 1,616 downwards.
GTATCCTCTGCTCCGGGCGCTGCAGCTTCCGGTTGATATGCATGCTATGCCGAGCTCGATCGAGGATATGTACGACTATGCCGGCTCGAGCCTTATAAAGGTACCCCTTGTTCTTTCTTTGTTGATTCTCCGGGAGCGGCCGTCATTCTGAAAATTTTTTGTTGACTTGCAGGCCTGCCAAAGCCTTTCGGGCATGTACAGGATCACTCAGAGGATTCTCCGGGCGGCGCATAAATGAGTTGCTCAGGTGAATCAGATGGGGGTCAAACTGAGGGAGACCGAAGCAGAAAGGGACTATTTCCGTCAGCAACTAGAGGAGATGACGGCAAGTAGAGACCGGCTGAGGAGGGGATCGGAGGCTGGTCCGAGTAGCGTCCCTCCAGCTGGTGGGGTTAGCCAGGAGGAGCTGGAGAAGGCGGTGGTCGAAGCTAATAAGAAGGGCTACGCCGATGCCATCGATGCTTCCCGGGATATCTACAGTGAGGAGCTGGAAGAAATATGCCTGATGGCCCATGGGATCGGTTTTAAGAAGGGTTATAATCTGGCATTCAACGAAGCCTGGCAGATGGCGCTGGACACAGCTGGGGTTCTCGTGGAGTCTTCCCACCGGTCGAACGTAATTGTGCCCGAACGCACGGTCCCTCCATTGGAATTCCCCGATGATTATTATCCGGATAGCCCATTGCCGGCTGCTCTTACAGAAGGGCCTGGGGTGGCGGTTACTGGTTTGCCAGAGGGTGCCCCTCAAAGTGTACTAGAGGTTAATGCTGTCGCTGTGTCGGAAGCAATTATTGCTCTTGTGCCGGAGGCTGCCACTATCGTTGTGCCGGAGGAAGCCGATGTCGCTGTGCCGGGTGCTACCGGTTCGGCGTAATTGTAATATGGTTGATTTTCTTTACTTTTTTCCTGTACATAATTTCATGTTGTGCGACAGTTTGTAAAAGTATGTCAATGAAAATTACCTTGCTTCCGTCGGCATGCCATTAATAAAAGATGCCAGAGAGACCCTTGATGTAGGGTAGTTGATTATAATTCTGATCATATAATCCGCCAAGATCCGGCTGGGCGTCCGTCAGTAATTGATCGCTGATAGGTCGGTTAGCTAGTCAGTAGCCTTATAAAAGAGTGGATAGCCCCGAGTTACTTCCAGTTGCTTGCAGGTAAAATGGTCCGGTCGATTGCCGGAGACAGTTAAGTGACCCAGACCAGGGTAATGTCCGGATAAATATAGGCTTCTCATTATGCAGAGCTGTCCGGATTATAAGTGTAGACATGCATGAGATGGTCCCTCATATATAATAGGGCGTCCGGACCGGAGGAGAGGATAGCCTTGGACGACATGTTATATCTGAGACGTAACTCGCGCCTGTCGGAGCTATAGAGTTGTTTCCTCAAGATAGTAGAGTGATCGACAGGTCGCAGTTGAGCCCGAAGCTTGTGCCTGTTAGTTGCTCGTAAGATTCTCACATAAGAGTTATGGTCCGGATCATCGCCGGAGATACATAAGAGGCCCAGATTAGGGTAGTGTCTGGCTGATGGGGAGATGACCCTGGATCATAGTTGATTGGGGGACGTTGGAAGGCCGAAGGTTAGGTCTTCTGATTTTAGTACGTCCT
>NMUG010001851.1:0-16978 GCA_002855965.1 Monotropa hypopitys | reverse complement strand
ATTCTCGAAAGAATCGGACCAATCGCCTACCGATTAGCACTCACACCAAAGTTAGCAAATGTCCATGACGTATTCCACATATCGATGCTTCGGAAGTACGTATCAGTCCCTGCGCACATTCTAGTTCAACCCACTATCGAGATCGAGAAGAATTTGACATACAAAGAAAGACCTGTCCGAATTATGGATCGGCTAGAGAAGCAGCTCAGAAATAAAGTCATTACACTCGTCAAAGTCTGGTGGGAGGACCAATCAAGAAACGAAGCTACTTGGGAGAAAGAGAGCGATATGCGTCTAAAATATCCATAGTTATTCGAATAAGGTATCAAATTTTATCCTTTCATCTTTTATGCAAATCATTTAAGTTTGAGGGACCAAACTTGGGGAGGATGTGAGGCCCCGACCCGATAAATAGGCTAAAAGTATATTCAATTTATCATCCCTATATTTTTAAGAATTTTTTAGAATTTATTTGAATTTGTTCGAGCATAGAAGAAGTGTTAAAATAAAGTTTGAGGCTTAATAGATAAAATGGACCCAAAGAAGAGGAGATTAGAATCCCAAAGCAAGCCCAAGACCTGTCCAGAACCCAGCAGGTCGGCCCAGTCTGATCCGAACCAGTCAACTGACCGACCGGCCCAGCTCAGCCCAGACCCGAGCATTCTAGTGGCTGCGCGGCGGCTCTGCCAAGCTGCCGGGTCAGGTCGCATCTAGACTGGCCCGCCGCCTGACAACAGATGTGACAACTCAGTCGCAGGTTGCAGACTGGCATAGCAGAGCCCAGGCCTGACTCGGATGGAACAACTCCCCGACCTCTTCGGCAGGTTTAAGAAAAGGTCAAATCCATCATTAAATGCACCTAACCTCCGGACTCCTATATAAGCATCCATTTTTCAAGCATTCAAGGCCACACCAAACTCCTCCAACCATTCAATTCTAGAGAGAGAAAGTGTCCAAGTTTCAGACACTTAGCTGTTCGGCAGCCACTATTCGGCCAAGCCCTGCCTAGAGAGAGAACCCTTGTCTGACCAATCTCAGCCTTCAAACAGTTCATAACATCCTTCGGACCATCTTGCTTACCATTGCCCGAACCATCTTTTCCCCAGACAGCTTCAGCTCGGCAACCCAGTTGGGAACCAAAAAGCTCACTCAGGTATCTCTTAAATCCTTCGGTTAACATTTGTGGCCCTTGCGTCAGCTCGGCAAGTCCCTCAAAGGACTTGTCCGCGCTGCCTTCAGCTCGGCAGCCCTTCCTTTGGCCTTGCCGAAGCAACCAGACCTCGTACTTCAGCTCGACACTTATCCAAACAGGTCCGTACTAACCTTTGGACCCTTCGGCTGAACCCATTTCAGCTCGTCATAATTGCCTGGACCGCCACAGTACTTTATTCATCCCTTTTTGTTTATTGCTGACCTCCCACTTACCGGAGCACTGCTGCTCGACAGAAGGGACTGTCCGCCCTATCTTAGTTCAGTTTTCTCAGCTCGGATGCATGTTTTATTGTTCGGATAATTAGTCCTTTGAACTTATAATCACCTTATAGACCTTTTTGATTGACCAGAATTACCTAAGCATGATCCCCGCACTGCCTCTGCTCGGCAGTAGCCTTGTTGACTGTTTGGTAGACTGGTAGCTCAGCAAGTCCTCAGCTCGGCCATATTTTAGCCCGGCTACCTATGAAACCGACAGCCTCTGCTCGGCAGAACTTAGAATATATATTCCAGCAGCCTCTAAGCACGACAAGAGGACCCTTCGGTCCAGAATGCCCTCCGGACCAATGTTAAACAGTTTCCCGAACAACACCGGTCGGCCACTAAGACCTTCGGACCAGAGCAGTCTGACCACCTTGGTCCGACAGCTCAACTCAGTTTAGCTTTGCTTGGCAGTAGCTTAGATAGCTCGGCAGAATATTTAGAAATGATCTATTGAGTTATTATGGCAGATTGATGTGATTGAAGAATATCCAAGGATAAATAATCAAAGGAAAAGGTGAATCTCTATATGCCCTTGTTACTCGTACAGTTTTAAACATGCTAAACATTTGTAAATATATGATTTATGCTAGTGAGCATCTTATTGTATTATGTTCATCTCTTCACAAAGGAAAAATGGAATGTACTCTTTATTACCATGGATTGACAAACAAGAAAGGTATTTTATGATTGAACGGCATGAACAGTGACACGGCGGCTCGCCACCGGGGGCGGATACAGAAACCGGCGAGGTGGGGGTAATAAGGGATCATAACCAGGTGATCACAATGATATCACGACAGTCGTTCCCTAAGCTACTGGGACTGTGAAGAGTAACATGATAAGATCATGTCGGAAAATCTGAAATGAAAATGGAAACATGCATAAGAAAAGTTAGCTATGAGCCGAAGGATTTTTTCCCGAATGCCATAGACTTAACTATTCAGTCATATACAGGATTTGGGCTAATAAGACATTCACTTACTATGTTTAAAAAGGAAGAAAAAGAGATTTATTAATGCTTATTGTTTATCCATAGAAACTAGTAACCTTGGCATATCCTGATTCACTCTAGCTTTATACTTATGCGTTTTTTAAAACTCTTTTCAGGTATTGAGAAGGATTAGCTGTGGAGCATTGTCTTTTAAATGCACCTTTTGATGTATCTCTTATTTCCATTGTAAAGGCCTTATGAGCCTTGGAGGATGTATCACTAATGAAGGAATGAATGGAACTTATCACTCATTTACACACTGGTATTGTTCAACGCTTCCGCATTTATGTACTATTGTGATGAAATCCCTAAACTCATTATTAGTAGGCCTTTGCGAGCTTGCTCGTTGTCCAGTCATGGATCCGTTTAGGATTGGGTCGTGACAGTTTGGCCGAGACAATTGCCCTTTCCCGGATGGACCAAAATGTGCCTGTCCAATCTAGACCAAAATGTGTAGGATCTTCCAAAGTTGGTCGGGGCAAAAGCCCTTCATTATCCTTCCGGAGCAGTGCACTTGGAAAAATCATAACTAAATTACAAGGCATGATTTGTGCAAAAATTACAAAATATTAACTGCCAACAATGTGGTCGGGGCAAATGCCCTTGTACAATGCCATTCACATTTTGTCGGACAATGATCAAACTAAAACAAGTTTTAAAAATAATAAAAAGGGATAATCCTGCCATATGGTCGGGGCACAAGCCCATTTTAATGATAATACATCCGTAGATTTTTTGCATTCCAAGGTCTTGGAATTTTTCATTTGGTCAAGTCTTCAAGTCGGTATGAACGCGTACCGATGATTTCCGTGACCCGATAGGGCCCTTTCCAATTGGGACCAAGCTTTTGCTTTTTGTTTGCCCCCACAGCTCTCCAGAGGACCAAATCGTCTGGCTTAAATGTCCATACCCGTATTGTGCGGTTGTATGTCTGTTCCAATCCCTGTTGGTATGATGCAAGTCTGATTCGGGCAACGCCCCTTCTTTCTTCTGCCAAGTCCAGGTCCTTTGCAATGGCCTGGTCATTTTGCTCCAGACTAAAACACTCAGTCTGGATTGTTGGCAGTCCGGCTTCTAGGGGAATGACAATTTCCATACCAAATGCTAACGAGAAGGGTGTTTATTCGGTTGGCCTTCTGGGTGTGGTTTAGTAAGCCCACAGAACGCGGTACAACTATTCAACCCACCTTCCTTTTGTTACAAGTAACCTCTTCTTTATACCAGACTGCACTGTCTTGTTATATGCCTCGGTCTGACCATTGCTCTGAGGGTAGCAAGGTATAGAATTGAAGAACCGGATCCCGTACTCTGTGCAAAAATCTGTGAACAAGTTCCCGACGAACTGTGCTCCGTTGTCCGACACAAAAGCATACGGTACCCTGAATCTGGTCATAATGTTCCTCCAGGCAAAGCGCTTGAAATCCGACTCGTCGATAATTACAAGTGGCTTTGCTTCTACCCATTTTATGAAGTAGTCCGTAGTTGTGATGAGAAATTTGAATCCCCTGGGAGCACTGGGGAGTTTGCCCACAATGTCCAAACCCCACTGTGCAAAGGACCATAGACTAGTTAATGGTTGCAGGTCCACGGCCGGCTGATGGATGATCGGGGCAAACCTTTGACAACTGTCACATTTCCGGACCAAGTCCCTTGTATTAGAATGCATTGTTGGCCAATAGTATCCATGGGTGATGGCCCGGTGGGCCAAAGATCTTACTCCAGAATGGCATCCGCAGCTCCCGACATGTATCTCCTGCAGGATAATCTGGACCATGCTCGGATGCACGCAGAAAAGGTACGACTCGGAGATGGATCGTTTGTAAAGTTTATGGCCCGGTAAAAGCCAATACCGGGATGCCTTGTGTTCAATTTGATGTGCATGTCTCTTGTTAGTTGGGAGGACATCATCTTTAAGAAAAGATATGATTGGGTCCATCCAGCTGGGACCCAAGTTGATGTTGAGGACTTCCCTTTCTTCCCCCGGACCAATGCTGGGTCACTGGAGTGTCCCAATAGTAATGGTCCGAGGATGATCTGTATCATGAAACGAGGACAGTCCGTCCAATACATTAGCATACACATTGCATTCCCATCCTACTTGTAGGAGGGTGAATTTTGAAAAATTCCCTACCAGTTCCTTGGCCTGCTGAACATACTGACCCATTATGTCATCCCAGACCTCATACTCCCCAGTCATCTGATTGACTACAAGATGAGAATCACTATAAGTAGTTAGGTCCGTGATTCCCAGTTCCAGTGCCATACGTAGGCCGTCGAGAAGTGCCTCATACTCAGCCTCATTGTTGGAGGCCGGGAACTCTGAGTGGATAGCATGGTCATGTACTATTCCGTCCGGTGAACTGATTACGACTCCTGCTCCGGATCCCTAGTTGTTTGATGCTCCGTCAACATAGAGCTTCTAGCCAGAGTCAGTTCCAAGAACCTATGCTGCTCCAAGATTTGGGTGATCATTCCGGGACATATCCAGATCATCTTCAATTGGTCTAGAAGAGAATTCCGCGATGAAATCGACCAACACCCAGGCTTTGATGGAGGACCGGGGCTGATACCAGATGTTGAAGTTAGCTAACTGCACATCCCATTTTGAGATACGGTTTGACAAATCTGCCTTTCGAAGCATAGATTTTAGGGGGTGCTCCGTTAGGACTATAATAGCGTGGGTCTGGAAGTAGGAGTCCAATTTTCGAGATGCTGAGGCAAGTGACAAGGCCAATTTTTATAGGGGCAGATACCGAGTCTCATCATCCAACAGGGTTTTGCTGGAGTAATACATCAGGAGATGGTTCTGGAAGTAGTGGTGCTTCGGTCAAGTATTGCTTTAGTTCGGCCAAGGCTTGGCCTAACCTTTTGGTCCACTGGAAATTCCGTTTGCTGAATTTTTTAATTAAATCAAAGAAAGGCCGACACTTATCTGACGACTGGTAGATAAACCGATTCAATGTTGTCACCATCCCAGTAAGCTTCTGTACCTCTTTGATGGTCTGGGGGTCCTGTAGGTTTCGAATTACTGCGATCTAGTTTGGATCTGTCTCGGTCCCTCTCCGGGTCACTAAGTGCCCGAGAAATCATCCGGATCCTACCCCGAAGGCACATTTTTCTACGTTGAGCTTAAGCCAGCGCTTCCTCAGTACGTTAAAGACTTGTTGTAGATCCTTCAAATGGTCCAGGGCCTCTTTTTTTTATCACCATGTCATCAATATATGCTTCCATGGTCCGGCCAATGTAGCTCTAGAACATGGCTGTGACCATCCTTTAATATGTCTAGGGGTCCTACAGGTTCTAGATTTCTATGATCTAGTTTGGATCTGCCTCGATCCCTCTCCAGGTCACTAAGTGCTTGAGAAATCGTCCGGATCCTACCCCGAAGGCACATTTTTCTACGTCGAGCTTAAGCCGGTGTTTCCTTAGTACGTCAAAGACTTGCTGCAGATCTGCTTGACGCAAAATCCGTGTCGTTATTATCGGACTTCGGTCTAGTGCATTTAAATTTATAAAACAAGAACAAACTACTCTAGCTAGTAGAGCGGTAAGTCCCAGGTCGAACACAGGGACTAGTCGGACCAATTAAAGTTTCACTTTTATTTGTTAAAACTAACGGAAAGCATGAGAATTTCGAATTGGAATTGAATTTGATGGAAACTAGATTAATTGCAACTAATGAGAAACGATTTAATTAAAAGGGAAATTCGAGCTTTGGGTTCACACCGTAGAATAATTCGTAGTTAATCTCTTTTTATAAATCAGAAAACGCCTCACTAAAATGTTATCGTTAAATCAAAGGTTCAAATACAAGTTGTGTCTCATTAACATCGAGAATCACAAATCGGAGAATTTTATTGTGAAAATCATTTTGAACACAATAAGAGATTCGCTACGTAATATTCATAAAATGATTCCACTCGGATCGAATTCCTGAGAAATCTAACTACGCATAATAAAGAAAGAACATTTAATGAATTGAAGAACGAAATTGAATAACATCATGCAATCAACAAATTAACTGAAACAATTGCAAAGAAATCGCAGAAATTAAATCCCCTACTTACCGAGTCGATTTGTTTGAATCATAGAACCCACACTTCATTCATCAAGTGAGAAATCAGGAGCAAAACACCAAACTTGAGATTGCTAATCCTAATTGTAATCTACTATAAAAATTTGTAAAGGAAGAAGAACATTAAAAATAGTAGAAGCCAACCCTCAATCGCACAGCCTAAAATCAATTTCCAAAACTTCTAAAAAAATCAACACTGCTGGCCTCCCCAGCCCCACGATGGAGGAGAGAAGTCCTAAACTAAAATCGCCTAAGCCCTCCGCCAGGAGGAAGAAAAGAGCCCTATACAGAACCACCACTCCTTTGTATATCTCCCTCCCCCCGTTTATACAGCAGCCCGTTCCAAATTCGACACCCCCAAATTTCGGAAACCCAGCATTTTAGGAAACCCAGCCCCCTTGGTAAACCCAGTCCTCTTCAATCTCATCCGTCCACCCCTCATCCAATCAATCGCAGCCCTCCACTCAACACCACATCGCGATCGCGAATCTCCTGCACCATCCCCGCAAATCCAAATAAATCAGCAAATCTCGGGATTTTTAATTTCTTTGCGCGTCAAATTGGGTTAAATCGCATATTGATTGAAAGTTCTTCCATATCGAAATGATGCTATGCGATAAATTTACAGTAGCAATTGTATATCGATATGTGCGAGATTCACATATCGAAATGATGCAGCTTTGATTCATTCCACTGCACTGTTGATTTCGATATGTTAGCTCCGTGTATTTTGAAATCCATTTTTCTGATGCATTTCGATTGAAGGTTGAGGTATTTCGAAATAGGTATGAACTGAGGCGGATCTAGGATTTGCATGCAGGAGGGGCACATATTTATCACAAACTTAAAAATTTTCTTAAACTTAATACAATAAAAAATAATTAGCAAAAAAATTGAATCTCGAGTCATTGAATATAAAACTCTACGCATTCTCTACTAAGAACAAAAAGTTTAGACTTGGTATTCGCTAAGTGCTCAATCCATTGAACCTCAACCTTGAGTCATTGGATTGGCACAAGAGAAAGGGATTTTCTTTTCACTAATGCTTGTTTTTTTCTTTACTTCCATTCATTGTATTTTCTTCATTAGTCCAACAATTTCTCAGCAACCAAATGCAGCTTAGACGATGTGTAACATGTTTTATGAAATTACCCAAAACAATCGAAACGCGAAAAAAAAAGACTTGTACTTACATATGTATTGAGATGCCTCACAAAATTGGAGAAGTTATTGTGCTTGAAGAACTTTGGAAGCAAATCTCTAGCAAACTCGAGCGGACTCCAAACAATGAAGCTATGGCCACTCTGACTCCATGAAACAATGGAGTTCGTTAGTGGGTCTTCCACCATCTCACAAGTCTTTGTGAGAAAAGGCGGTGGTGCATTAGAACCACCTTGAGATTCATCCATCACCAAATTCTATTTACTTTTCAGCCTCCAAAGCGAAAAATCCCCACAAACTGAAACTACCTATAAAAGAAATGAATGCCCACAGATTCAACCAAGGTGCAAACCTTTAAATTTCTCGGATTAAGCCAAAACTAAATCGTCCATTACCCTTCAAGTGTGGTATAAACCCTAATTTAAACAATAAACCAAAGTCGAATTCCAAACCTAAATGGGTCCGAATTTCACAGTTCACAGCACAACTGTTATTAATTTCTCAAACAGTTCCCAAATCCAATCAAAACCCAAAATTAACGATCGTTCATTCCTAAATCTAAATCGGAACCAAAATTGAAGTCCCAAAGAGAATAGAATTCCAGAGTTGAATCAAACAAACAGAAGTGTTTTAGGGCACAACCAAGTATCACAAAGTGAAGCACAAAGCACGGATCATTTAAACTTATTTGACCCAATTACAATACAGAGATGCATACGAAATCTCGTTAGTGTCACATCCCCATTTAAATACAAAGAACCGAACACTAACCACCTTTTTAAGTCTGATTATGCGAGCCTCGAATAGAGACTAATAAGTAGAGACTACCAAATCACAAATCACAAACAAAACAAATGACAATGTTTACCCCTAATCGAAGAAGATGACTAACCGTTAGTGAGCGGGAGGCAGAGACGAAGAGCGGCGAGCAAGAGAGGATTGGGCAGATACGTTTTCCATCGGCGAGGAGAGAGTAGTGCATGGACTCGTGGATTGACATTGTCTTGTTTGGAATGCAATGGGAGAGAAAAGTGGGTTTCAATCTGGATCTACACGGTATGGAAAAGATGGAAAGAGTGGGTTTCGATCTGGATCTATGGGGTAGGGAAAAGATGGACGAGAGGGTGAGGAACGAGAGGGAGATGGACGAGAGGGAGAGGGTGGTTTCAATCTGTACCTACGAGAGGGAGATGGAGAAGGGTTACGGGATTTGGGGTTTGAGTTGAACGTTAGGGGATTTGGGGGAGGGGGTTCGGCCGTAGAGGAAAAAATTTCAGGGGGGCACGTGCCCACCCTGGTCCATAGTTAAATCCGCCCCTGTGTATATCGATGGGTCATATTGTATTTCGAAATGGCTTTGTTGTTGTCGATTGATGTTGCAGTGTTGTATATCGATGGGTTGTAATTCATATCGAAATGGATGAACTTGAATAGGCTTCTGCAGATTTTTGCTTGGTTGCTTGCTGTCGATATGTTTTGCTACATTGTTTTGTTCATGTTGCTGTCTGGATTTGATGGTTGTTGAGCTGCGACAAATTGATGCAGGTGCTTGTCAAATTGTATTGCTGGATTTTCTTGCGAGTTGGATTCCTCTTTTGTTGCGCAGGTGTCTTTCTTGTTGCAGATTGATCACCTTGCACTAAACTGCTGAGTTTGAGAATTGATTCTTTGCTTCAATATTGTTGTACTGTATTTGCTGAGTAGATTTGTTGAGTAGAAATTTGGCTCGAACTGATTGTACATCCTGAATTGGTTGATGCGTTGTGTATTGAAAATCGATTTGTTGAGACTTTGTGCTGGATTTGATGCAATTGCATTTGTTTGCCGCTTTGCGATGTTATTCCAGCTTTCCATATCAAATCGATTTTGTGCTTTGGAATTTCCAATAATTGCATATGCTTCGGGATTGACCAAAATTCCTGCATTTTTATGCATTTTGGCAAAAACTCCACAAAAACCAGTTAAACATAATTTTTGATCAAATAGCCACTTGCGGAGTATAAAATATGCATAAAAATGAGAGATTTGTACCGTGAAATATGCAATATTGAATGCACAACAAGATCCTTCAAATGGTCCAAGTCCTCTTTGCTTTTTACTACCATGTCATTAATATATGCTTCCATTGTCCGACCAATGTAGCTCCGGAACATGAATGTGACCATCCTTTGATATGTCGCCCCTGCATTATTCAATCTAAATGGCATGACTTAGTAGTAGTATAAGCCCCTGGGTGAGATGAATGAGGTCTTCTGTACATCGGGAGGATACATGGCAATCTGGTGGTAGCCCTGGTAGGCATCCATGAAGCTGAGTCGGTCATGCCTGACCATTGCATCAACCAGTTGGTCGATCTGGGGGAAAAAGAATGGATCCTTCGAACAGGCATCGTTCAAGTTGGTGTAGTCAACATAGACCTAGAACTTCTATCCTTCTTCTTGACCAGCACCGTGTTGACCAACCACATAAGGTACTGTACCTCTTGGATCGCACGTGCTTCCAGCAGCCTGTCCAATTCTTCAATGACAGCCTCCATATGAATCACTACTGACCGTCGTGCCTTCTGCACAATTGGCCGGAAGGCTGGATCGACATTGAGCTGGTTACATATCAGGTCCGAACAGACCCCTAGCATTTCATAAGGGGTCCATGTGAATACGTCGACATTGGCTCTCAAGAGCCAGAGCATGTCCTCCTGATCTGGTCTGGCATGGCCGACCCAATGAGGAAGAAGCGTTCGATGTCTTCTTCAACCGGGACATGAATCAGGTCTTCAACTGCCTTCTCTGAGGCTTCCGTACCAACATCCTCCAGTACTGGAGCCTCAGGAATTTCGACCCAATGTACATGGGCTTGCTTTGCCCTTAACTGTTGCGATGTAGCATTTCTTTGATGCTACTTGATCTCCATAGATGTCTTCCTTCCCGTAAAGGCCGTTGAACCACACCACTTGGAGATAAGTGGATGCGATTGCCTCCATCCGGTGAAGCCAATCCCAGCCCAAGATCGCATTGTACGGGCTCGGGACATCGACCAACACGAACTCGGTGTCCACCGTCTTGCTGCCTGCCATAACGGGCATGTTTACCTTCCCAAGAGGCTAGACTAGAGAGGAATTGAACTCAACCAATGGAACGTCGGATGGGACCAGACCGTTCAGGGGTAGCCCCAACTGTTTGAATAGTGGATAGTACATCACGTCTACTAAGCTTCTCGGATCAATTAGAATTCTCCGAACCAGAACTCTCCCGAACCGAAGGCTCACGACCAGGGCATCGCTATACGGGAGCTGGACCCTTTCCAAGTCCTTCTCCGTGAAAGTGATCTGTCATTTCCTGGTCGGCTCCGCCCTGGGTCGCTTTGTTGTCGTACCAACGTTCATTACTAATCTTCGGACTGCCCCTCCTGGATCTCTTCATTGATTATGTGTTCCGTCGCTTCATCCATGGCTCCGTGAATAATATTGATCACCCGGACAACGTCGTCGTTGTCCCGGGCTGGTGGTGGTAGAAGTCTGACAGCCGTCTTCTCCTCATCAATGTATTCCCGGAGCCTACCAGTCTGTACTTGTTCTTCCAGGAATGATTTGAAGGCCTTGCACTGGGTCATGAGATGCCCCTGTCCTGGTGATAGGAGCACCTCATCAAAGCATTTTTGCCTCGGGACTCCCCAATGATTCTGGGGGGCATCTTGAAGAAGTCTTCTTTCTCGATCTTCTGGAGGAGCTCGTAGATGGGGATCTTGAATACTATTTAATTGGCTTGAAACTCCTCTGCCTGTGGGATCCTCATTTATTTGGTCTTGATATTATTTACCTGTCGGGATGGCCCCACTCCCGATCCGGGCTTGGAACCGATGTTTGGTTCGGCCTTGAGTTGTTCTAACCTAGCTTCTTCAAGTCGGCAGTGTTTTTCAATCCAGGACATCAGGTCGTCCATGTCCACCGGACTACAAAGTGTTAGATCTTAAAAGAGCCTGCTCCGGGGATCCAATCCCATTTTGAATGAAAGGACTGTAGTTCCCGGAGTACATCCCTTTATCTCATTGTATACCTCTCAATACCGAGTTGCATATTTTCGAAGTGACTCGCCCTTGCCCATCCGGAGCGCAATCAAAGTGTCCACCTCCTTCTTTTGCTTCGTATTGGTGACAAACCAGGCCAAGAATGCCTGTGATAGCTCCCGAAATGAGCTGATGGATTTCTATGGCAATTTGTCGAACCAGATGAGTCCAAGGTTCCCCAGGCTGGAAGGGAATACCTTGCATAGGAGCTCATCCTCCGTAATGTACAAAGACACCATCTGCCCAAAGTGCACCAGGTGCACGTATGCATTGGATGACGACTCGTACTTATTAAATTTTAGTACAGCAAAACCGCGCAGCGGCCAGTAAGCATCAATGGCCGGGATGAACGTTGAGGAGATGACCTGCGCGTGGACCAGATCCGTCCGACTTGTGGTGGTTCGGTCATTCCCGCATTTGGCATCCAATTGGTCCCGCAAATCTCGGGATTGGACCCCCTGTCCCGGGCGTTAGACCTAGAATGCACTGAAGCCTGCCGTTTGGTGGTCCGGTGATCTTCCTTTCCCTTCCTTTTCCTCTCCTGTCGTTCGAGCTGACTCCTATGAGTTGCCGTGTTACTGCTAACCAAATTCGGCTCCCAGCTTGTTGTGGAGCATTCCATCGGTCCGGAACTGCCCCCAAGCATAGCAATGCTGAGGTCGGGGGGGGTCTTGTCATAATCCGAATCGACTAGATCCTTTCCTTTTCTTCTTCTCTCATGCCCTGAGTGGTCGGGGTGAGCTGTCTCTTCCAGCATGTGTTCCTCCGGATTCCTCCTGTGATGCCTCCTCCTGTGAGCAGAGTGGGTTCTCCTCCTGCCCCGGGACTCCCCCGACCGTCTCATCCTGTGAGATTCCTTCAATAGCAGCTCTGCCTTGAGCCTAAGTATATCCTCCTGGATGGCGAGGATTATAGCATCCTTTTTATCGGTCCGGATATAGGCTCTAGAGCCTTGATCCTTCAGTGGTCTTGTTGGAGCCGTACCATGTGCGGTCCGGTTCCCCTCCATTTCTCTAGCAGGCATTCCATTGACTGTCTAGAGGATAACGAGGTCCTCCGGACTCTGATTCTCCTGATTAGTAAGACCCGCGTTGTTGATCGGAAAAGTGGTGGGTACTATTCTTCCCCAACAGAGTCTATAATTGTGGGTTCCTGGACCCTGATATGATCTGCTCACCAAATCTGAATATGATCCAATACTAACGGACCCTCCCTGCAACCACAGAAAATAGTTAGAACTGCCCGGCACCGTCTGCTGGAATGAAACTCCGATGCCTAAGTCAGATGAGTATATATGAGAGAGAGTAAACTAGCAACGTAACAGCTTCGCAAACCAGAAGAATTCGAGAGCTTACCTAGTCTCACACTATTCATATTTATAGCATTCCCGTAGGGCTTAATCCGGCGCCATTATCGCTAACCGTCCCGAATAATCCGCTGCAATATCCAGGAGAATCCAAGCTTTCCATTTCGATCAAGACAAGATCATGTGTGATTCGATAGTAATCCGTCCAAAGGTGTCTTGATTCGGTTATCCGTATCCTGCCCATTGGGCTGTAGTCCAGAGACCGGTAGTGCTGTGCCATAATAGATCGAACCGGGCCATAGTCCCTTGCCTTGTTTTGAACCAATGGTCCGGTGCAAGGTAACCTACCGGGTTACCTTAACACTGTACTGCCATATGGCCCAAACGGTATGCTGGGCCGGTAGCCCACCAGTCGGCCCATCCGACCCATCCAGTCCATATTGGGCCTACCCCCAACGAGCCTGCTCCTTGATCCGGCTCGTAGGCCCTGCATGGTTCGGTTACCACATCATCTACAACAATGTTATATGACTCAACTACAGTCGACATTCTAAGATTATAGACATGGAAAACACGACTATCGTAGAATGTCCAAGAAAGATACCATCATCGCTTTTGGAGTCAAATTTGTCAAGAGACTCACCATCTCGCAGGATATAGCACCTATTTTTAAATACATGAAAGTACCTAATTGTTGGCCTCTTTCTATTTTATATCTTATAGGGAGTAAACGAGGTGCCATATATCACATAAACACGATTGATTGTATAACAAGTAGTGTTAACAGCCTCAGCCCCCAAATTTGTAGGAACCTTCTTAGCATGAAGCATGACTCTGGCCATTTCTTGGAGTGTACAATTTTTCCTCTCAACAACCACATTCTATTTGGGAGTGCGAGGGGCCAAGAACTCATGCTTTATCCCTTTCTCATCACAATACCTTTCAATGCCAGAGTTTTTAAACTCCTTACCATGATCCCTTCCCACTCGAGTGATGGGATACCCTTTTCATTTTGAAGGCGATTACAAATAGTCTTGAAGCAAACAAAAGCATCAGACTTATACCTCAGATATCCCACCCAGGAGTAACGAGAAAAATCACCCACCATTAAAGAATATATCTCTTACTTACCATGCTCTCTGTGCGAGATGGTCCCACGAGATCCATACAGATCAGCTCAAGACACTTGGTGGTTGCAACAAGATTGGTCTTTAGATGAGGGCTTCTGGTATGTTTCCGTTCATGCAACCACCACACACCAGACCTATTCCATTAGGAATATTTGGAACTCCTCTCACGATTACTTTTTGAGTGATGCGATACAAATCGAAAAAATTCATGTGCCCCAAGTGTTGATGCCATAATTCAACATTGTCAAGTAAGATGCAATTTCAAATTCCATGGCTACTGATTTCAACATAGTAATAGTTGTTCGATGATCACGCACCCTCAACAATACACACACCATACATGTCAACATTCTAGCATTTGTCCTCAGAGAAATGGACATCATCAGATGCATAACAAAATTGCCCAATACTCAACAAGTTAGCCTTAAGCCCATCAACAAATAAAACATCATGCAATTTAGGAAGATAGGGTGTGTGAATAATTCCTTTTCTCATTATTCTACCTTTTAACAAGACCACCACAGCAAGCTACAAAGTCAATAAACAATGATCCATCCCCAGTCATGTGCCCATTGTCAAGATACTACATGCTTGCATCCTGTGCTCTAAGTGCTATGTATGCTACAAAGCAAGTAGCATTAACTTTCTTCCAAATCTTTGGGGACTTCATTACATTAGCACTAATAGCTTGCTTTCCGTTAGATTGAGCCACTTCGCCACTTGATCCCAATGTTTTAGCAAAATTAGATAATTTACTCCTTTCTTCCAATTGTGTGGATTGAATGGCAAGGTGACTCAATTTTCTTAAAAACTCATTGTTATGGGGTCTTGTTTGGAGTCTCATGGGCTCATTCTTATTACTAGTGTTGGGGTTACCACCAGAGTTTAAAAAACTAGGCCTTTGATAAACTTTACGATTATCATGCATAAGCCTATAACAGTAAGGGCAAATGTGTCACTTAATACCACAATAATGGCAAACTATGACATTGACCCTGGATGACTCACCGACTCTTGGTTGATTAATTTGAGACCGTATCACTTTTAATTGACTCACCTTAGGTTGACTCAGTTTGTTTGCTTGAGAACTCTCCTTTTTAACAGATTCATTTGGAGGTTTAGAAGAATTTTATATTAAGGTGATCAACCAAGGGAGTTTTCAATTTAACAAACCTAATTTCTTTCTTAGGATCAGACTTGGATGGATCTTGGGAGGAAGAGGACTCAACGAAACCTAGACCACTTTTATCACGAAAAGATTGGGTCAACTTAGCTATCCTCTCTGCTCCACGATCAATTCTCATCCCTAGCATCACTCAAATTCTTCTCAAGATCGAAAACTCTCAACTAAACTCCTCAATCTTAACCATACCCTCAACATATTTTTTTCAAATGATGCAAAATTATTAGAAAGTTTAGCATAACGACACTTATAATCTTCAAGTTCAATGATCAAACTGTCAACATCCTCTCGAAGGCTATTTCTCTTTGGACTCTATCAAGAGAAGTTCCTAGTTCTTTCTTCTTCAGCCTAATAGAGTCCTTAACCAATTGGTTGAAGGCCTCATAAATGTTCTATAGCTCATCTCCCTCATCGTTCTCTTCTTTACTCTCAACAGAGCTTTTAGTCATGGTCTTAGACTGAGGGGAGTTAGGAGAGTCTATACTAGTCATAAGCACGATAACATGGGCGGAATCGGTTCTTAACCAATTGGTTGAAGGACTTAACCAATTGGTTTAATGCCTTAACCAATTGGTTGAAGGCCTCATAAATGTTTTATTGCTCATCTCCCTCGTCGTTCTCTTTTTCACTCTCAACAGATTTTCACTCTCAACAGACCTCTTAGTCATGGTCTCAGACTGAGGGGAGTTAGGAGAGTCTGTGCTAGTCATAAGTACTATAACATGGGTGGAGTCAGTTCTATCCTCATCACCTCCTTCCTCCTCACTGTCATCATCTCAGGTTATTCTGCACCGCTTCTTTGCTTTCTTAACGGTGTTAGCACATTCGGACTGGATATGACCGAAACCATGATAGGCATGACATTGAATACCCTAGGACTTCTTTTCCTTATCAGACGAAGCCTTTTTTGGTGCAACACTAGGACAGATTTTCTTAAAACCACCAAAAGACTTGGATGACTTAGCTATTGACTTCCCTATATACACGACAACAAATTTTTGGTAGTTCTTAGACAAAAGAGAAAGATCCTCACCATCAATCTCATCTTCATCTTCTTGAGATTCTGGGGATTCCTCATGACCAAACTTAAAAGCAATTCCTTTATTTGAATTAGAGACAGACTTTTGAGGAGTGTAGGAAGATAAATGATTTCTCTCGAAAGTTTCAAGTCTTCCGACCAATTCTTTAAAAGTTAAATTATCAACGCCAGGCCTCTCCTCTATTGCAATAATTTTGGCTCTTAATCTCTCATGTAAGGTGTCACGCCCAAACCAAATTAAATAAATTAAATTAAAATATTATAATATTTCAGAAGAAAAGAAGAGGGAAAAACAAATGTGGGAAGGGTTAGTATTTTTTTTTAAAGAGTTATAATAATTTTTAAGTAAAAATTAAAGTAATTGTATTGTAATTGCATATAATTGTGAGGAATGACTCACAAGGGTTATTAGGCTTTAAGTGTGAGGGCAATAAAGTCTTTCAAAGTTATAATCTGTCATTAGAGGTATATAGAGAGAGGATTAAGCCATTAGGGTTATACAAAAAGACTTGAAGGCTATAGATCTAGAGAGGATTAGAGAGGACAACCTTGGAG
>NMUG010001850.1:0-16983 GCA_002855965.1 Monotropa hypopitys | reverse complement strand
TTGTGATGCGCGGTGAGATATTGGTCAAAATAACCGGTTCACGGATCCGCTCCCATTTATATTTATAAAAATTTCCATTTTATTTCCTTCAAATAAAATCTTATAATTTCAATCATTAAAACCAAGATTTTTATTCTAAATAAATTCCAAAATTCTATTTTGAAGCTATAGGAAATTTTGGGGTGTTACACCTCATACCCCTTAAAGAAATTTTATCCTTAAAATTTGATAAAACGAGGAATACAACAATGGAAACAATACCACTCCACGGACCAACAAACACTCCACGGGCCTCTCGAACAACAAACACCCCACTACAATTGCTATAAAATTCCCAACAAGGCAGAAAACTCCAAAACTTGGCAAAACAATGATAATCATGCTATAACAAGCGGACACTTTATATTTCAAACGATCTTGCATCTATCTCCCAAAATCCAACATTGGGAACCAATAAACATATTCCGACATACGACTGATACGCCGATACACTAATGACACGCTACGACCACTTAGGCTTGCTGACAAGGCACAGATACATCAATAGTCTCACAACGATAACCTGATACGATACGAGTACGTCAATATGCTATGGATAGAGCGATATGCCAATAACCTGCATACTTACATACACTCATAACCAAATGTGCATACATGCACCACAATACACACCAGCATACACTACACCATGCACACATCCTAGTGCAATAATCGAGTGACATAGGGGGTTTGTTTTGAGATGCGCTGACCGATCACTCTTCTCAAATCAATACACACACATCAATTATACACCACAATATCAAGAGATATACCCACTCACACCAAAATGCATACGTGTCAAGCCCAAATCAATTTGGACAAAACACCAAACTCATGCCAAATCTAGACACCAATATGCATCCGCACCCAAACTTCCACGTATTCGGGTCTTTGCCGATATGGTGGAGTGTGCAAGATTAATTGGATCTAAGAAGGAGCCATCAAGGGAAGTTAAGGTCTGAGAACCTAGATGTCAATTGTAACGACCTAGAATTTTAAATAATTTCCTAAATGTTATTATGGTTGTTATCGGGTCCATTCGACGAAATTCAATAGTTCAAGGTAATTAGAGTCCCCGGTGGTGGGTTGGCGTTGTCTTGGGTTGTCCCGGCCATGTACTGAGGGTCTTCAAGGCCTATTATGATCCTGAAGTATTTTCTGAACGTGAATACATTATTCATGAAAATTGTATAGAATCTCATTAGAAATCCAACACAACTTAAATCGTCTAAATCGGAGATCGGACGAAGATGTTAGGACCGAAATACTCTCAGATGGCACATTTGCAAACTTTTCAAATTTCCTCATTTTTTGAGGAGACTTGTCCCCCGATCCGCTGCAGACCGGTCAGGATTGGTCAGTAGGCTCAACATTGTTGAGGAGACCGGTCCCCCGAGCTGTTGCAGACCGGTTGGGATTGGTCAGTAGGCTCAACATTGTTGAGGAGACTGGTCCCCCGAGCCGCTGCAGACCAGTCCCCTCCTGCCAGTTCGAAATATTTTGAGTTAAATGAAGGGCATTGTTGTCATTTCATGTGGGGGTGGTATATATATGTTTTATATGCGTGGTAAGGGCATTTGGAAGCCCAGATTTCTTTCTCTTCCTCTCTCTCCTCCAAAATGCTCTCCCTCTTTCTCTCAAACTCTCCCAACCTCTACTTCTCCCTTAGATCCCGTCAAATCCATCGAGCTTCCGTGGAAATCATCTTCACTAACGTCGACGAGCACGACAATGGCTATGCACCTACGGTCTTGGATTGCGGCGGTGGTTCAATGGCTTTCGGTGGTTAAATTCTTAACTCCTATTGAGTATGTGTGTGTGTGTGTGTGTGTAAATGTAGGATTGATTAAATGACCATAGTTTGTGTGGATTGCATTTCATGACCTTGGGTTTTATTTTGGTGGAATTGAGTGGTGATCTTGGGCCCACTAGTTGTTTGAAGTAATTCCCTTAGAGGCTTAGGCGTACTATATGTTCGATGAAATTCCCGTGAGAGGGACGATTTATGTTTTTAGTGACTTGTAGGGTGATTGGTGGCCATTGGAGTTTAGGGTCGCTAAGTGTTCGATAAAATACCCGTGTGAACCTTGGATCATGTTTGGGGTTAGTGTGACCTTTGAATTGTCATAGGAATCATATGTGGAACGATTGGGCACGTTGAGTCTTGAGAATCACGATAGGTC
This sequence comes from Monotropa hypopitys, assembly GCA_002855965.1. Lineage (NCBI taxonomy): Eukaryota > Viridiplantae > Streptophyta > Magnoliopsida > Ericales > Ericaceae > Monotropa > Monotropa hypopitys. The sequence goes on along the minus strand of NMUG010001850.1, from coordinate 14,761 downwards.
CCTTGGAACCTAAGGGACACCATATGTTTAGTGATGTTGCCAATTGGGTATGGAAATGGGATTTGGGTGTCTAAGTCCCTCTCTTCTTGTTTCGATAGACTTGGGAATTCATTGGCCCCATCGTGGTAAGATTTTGATCTTGAAACCCTTGGCTGAGATTGAATGATCTTGGTGGTTGTCTCCTTTGGATTGGCCAAGGTGGATCTTATGATTGATGAACTAAGTAAGTAGTTCCATGTAACCAAATGAACATCAAATATGGAGGATGTGCCCCACGAGGGCTACTCGTACCAAATCTTGAACCTATCATTTAAAAGAAACGTGATCGAACACATTGATGTGGAACAGACGGTCTAGATGGAAATGGAATCAATTATGAACACATGAACCCTTGAAATAATGGTTGGCCATGGATAACCTTGGTATAATTATTGGCGGGAATGTAATTGATTTTTAGGGATTCCCGGGTTTGGATGACTTGTAACAATGATGTGGGATTGATATGTTCTTATGCGGGAATGTACTTGATTTTTAGGGATTCCCGGGGTGGTCGCTCCACCCACGACATTGTGCACAATGGGGGCTGCGTGAGCCCTCCCAACGGCCTTTGGGAAAGACGGATTAGGATTGGTTAGTGTGTTGACGAGCCACTATACCAACCTTGCCCTATCGACGTTACGGTAATACTTGGGTGAATACGGAATGTACTTAATCTTTAGGGATTTCGGGATTCATACCATTTTATTGAACTTTGGATAAATACGGGATGTACTTGACCTTTAGGGATCCCGGGATTTATCTATATTGATGATAAAACACTTACGGAATATACTTGTAATGGAATTCTGGATTACATCTCAAATGTGGAATGAATGAATCAAATGAGAACTCACACACGTGATACATTGAAATGGAAGTGGAATAACATATGCATTCTTACGGGGACACTTGGTCTAGTTGTCCCTTGGATAGTACTTGTTTATGTTGACTAGTTAGAGTCACATTGTTGAGAACGTATGTGGACGTACAAATGTGAACGAGTATTGTGGCAAGAATGGTAGGATATCCAGAACGTACTTGATTAGGGGTTCCGTGGTTGATCCGTGTTTATGAAGTCAACGAATGGAAAGATAGAAAGAAATATCTCAAATATTCAATGTAGCATATGAATCCTACACTTACTAATAACAACAGTGGCGTGGCTCGCTACGTGAGTTATGATTAGATATCTTAGCACGGTCTTGGTCTGGGATCTTTAGTAGGTCCTTAGAGTTGTTGTACCTTAGTAGTAAGGTTAGTTGAGTTGAGATTTAAGGTTACTTCGGTTGTACTCGAGAGGTTCTACCTTTTTTACTTACTTGACGTGGCGGTTTTGGTTAGACACACTTGGTTGGCGATATGCCTATGTTATGATGCCTTGAGTTAGGTTTACACTATGTGCACTTGGTTTCTTTACTGTTCTCGTACTTATTTGTAGACACTTAGGCACGCACAGTATGTGCATGCTTGGTAGTAGTTAGGGGTTTTCTCACTGAGCCGTGGTTTGCTCAGACCCTCTTTCTTTTCCTTTTTCTAGTCTGTGTTGCAGGGCTAGATGGGCTTGGTAACTTGGAATTGGAGTCAGCTGCTGGGTTTTCTTGGACTCGGCTACCTAAGTTTTAGTGGCTTCTTCTGTATAGGGTAGTGTAGATACAATGTTTCAGTTGTACTTTTCTTTGCTTTGTGCTTCAACTTTAGTTGAGCCTTTGTACTTGCACTTCAGTTTCAGTTGTAACCGTGTACGGCATCTGTACTTTACTTTCGCTCTGTAGTTCCTGATTGTACTATGTATCATGTAATGAGAATTCAACTGAATATATCTGAATGACAAGTAGCTGTATCTCCTGTTTATTATTTAAACTACTTTAAAAAAAATTGGTTTGAAAATCCAGGGAGTGACATCAATCCTCAAGATCTAGTGGTTCTTCAGGTAGTTGTGGGAAGAAGAGACAACATGAGCAATCACATTTCTCTAGAGGTAGAAATAGCAGGTTAATCCTGGTCAGTCCGATGTCTCTTTATGCCACAAGTGCAACCAGCATGGCCATCTTCGCACTGAATGCCCCCAGGTCACCTGTTATGAGTGTGGCCAATCTGGTCATGTTTCTAGATTTTGTCTCTCTAAAAGCATGGAGCGCAGTGAGGTAGGGTCTGTTCAGCAACCCTGTCAGGTTCAGCCATTCCAGCAGCAGCAGCATTTCCAGGCAGCTTCAGCCTATTCCAGCCAGGGATCTAGGTCTGATAAGAAGGGTCCTTCGGAACCAGGGCAATCTTTGGGCCAACACAGTGGTGCAAGGTGTGGCCAAATGACTTAGGGTCGAGTCTATTCTATTCCATCTGTGGCTCCTCAGCCTTGTGTCTAGCATCCAGAAGTATCAGTCGTTCACGGTAACATCCTTATTTATAACTCTTGGGCATCCATTATTATTGATTCAAGTGCATCACATTCTTTCTTATCATTTTCGTTTGCATCTGCTTTGGAGTTAGAGTTGGAGGCATTTGATCCACCGTTGCTTGTGGAGTCCCCCGTTGGTGCCCGTATCCCTCTGAATTATTTTTGTCGGTAATACGAGATGACAATCGCGGATAGACGTTTCTCTTTCGACCTTATTGTTTTGGGAATGTTTTGGTTTGACGTTATTTTGGGCATAGAGTGGTTATCAACTCATCATGCCAACATCGACTATTTTCGGCGTAGAGTTCTCATTCAAGCTCCGGAGGGAGACTTTTTCTATTTTCTTGGAGATCGTCGGGATCCCATACAGTCAGCTTTCTATAATCCTAAGGAGCGTGGCTCCATTTGTGGCATGTTCACCATCTTGGCTCTAGATGATGATGTCCCCAAGCATCATGAGTTACCACTAGTCATTTGTGACTTCCCTGATGTCTTTCTAGAGGAGTTGCTGGGCCTACCTCCCGAGAGAGAAGTAGAGTTCTCTATCGATCTTATTCCTGGATCCGCTACGATTTCTATTCCTTTATACCGATTCGCCCCAGCTGAGCTCAGGGAATTGAAGTCACAGATCGAAGAATTATTCGAATTGGGGTTCATCCGTCCAAGTTCTTCTCTTTGAGGAGCACCTTCTCTCTTTGCCAAGAAGAAGGATGGATCACTTCGCCTTTGTATTGATTATCGAAAGTTGAACCGTGTCACCATTAAGAACCGTTATCCTATGCCCAGGATCAATAATCTTTTCGACCAGTTGCAAGGTTCTACTTGCTTTTCAAAGATAGATTTGAGGTCGGGCTATCATCAGTTGCACATTCGGGAGGAAGACATCTCAAAAACTACTTTTTGTACTCGCTATGGACACTTTGAGTTTGTAGTTATGCCGTTTGGGCTAACTAATGCTCCAGCCACTTTCATGGATTTAATGAACCGCATCTTCCGACCTTTCCTAGATCAGTTCGTTGTTGTGTTTGTAGATGATATCTTGATCTATTCCACTTCAGTAGAGGAACATCAGAATCACCTTGGCATTGTTCTTGGATTGTTGAGAGAACATCAATTGTATGCCAAACTCAACAAGTGTGAGTTTTGGCTTTCGGAAGTAAGATTTTTGGGTCATATGGTGTCCCAAGAGTGTGTTTCTATGGACCCGGTGAAGATCGAAGCTATTCTTTCTTGGCCTAGGCCATCTAATGTCTCTGAGGTCCGTAGTTTTCTCGGTCTTGTGGGCTATTATCGGCGCTTTGTTCTTGATTTTACACATCTTGCCGCTCCAATGACTCGTCTCACATACAAGGACATCCGTTTTGTTTGGGATGATGTGTGTGAAACTGCATTTGAAGAGTTAAAAAGATGTTTGACTTCATCTCCTATCCTCATAGTTCCGGAAATAGGCATTGGCTACACCGTTTATTGTGATGCTTTTCACGATAGTTTGGGTTGTGTATTGATGCAATCGGGTAAGGTCATGGCTTATGGGTCTCGTCAGATGAAAATCCATCAGAAGAATTATCTGACGCACGATTTGGAACTTGCCGCAGTGATTTTTGCATTGAAAAGTTGGAGGAATTACCTCTATGGCGAGAAATTCGAGGTTTTCTCTGACCACAAGAGCCTCAAGTACTTATTCACGCAAAAGGAACTTAATATGCATCAGCGCCGATGGATGGAACATCTTGAGGATTATGACTTTGAACTGCACTATCATTCGGGCAAAGCCAATGTTGTTGCGGATGCCTTGAGTCAAAGGTCTTGTCACTTGGCCAGTTTAGCCATACGTGACTGGAAGTGCATAGAAAGTTTGGGAGAGTTTGTACTTCATTCCGAGTTAATTGGGGAAACCGCCACTTTATGCAATTTGACCATTCGTTCATCTTTGTCGCAGAAGGTTGTGGAAGCTCAAGCTAGTGATGACGAAGCCACTGTCACGCCCCGGATTTTCAAATCATTTTTTTAAATGGAATAAAAGGGTGATTACAAAACCACAATAACTAAACCATATGACAAAGGGGCTGTGAATAGTAAAACCACTCCTTTGCAAATCCTTTACAATTGGAACTTACTTGAATTTGAAGTACAACAATACCTTTACATAAAACTTGCTTGCATAAACAGATATTACAACTCTTTAAAATGAAAGGGAATGCCCGTACCCTACAAGGGGAAAAGAGGGGGAAACTATAGTGCAGGAATGAAATAAATATGAAATGCACCTCACATGGAAAGGAAAAAGGAGCAAGGTCAAACCAACTCCTCACTACTAGCTATCCAACCCTGCAACCCTACAAAGAACTGTAAAAAGAAGGTTGAGTCATACAGACCCAGCAAATATGCACCTATCAAGTGCAAATGTAATTATGGTGACATGTGCAAGTGGTGTGAAACCCTATGATGCAATCCCAAACATGCCATTACTCACACATTTCCAAACACCACTACTATGCCACTTCCTCAACCCAAACACTCAAGTCTAACCAAGACTTTCCTTTACACAAGTATACCAAGTGAATCTCAAACCCTCTATGGTGCTCACGGCCAACAACCACAAGTCAAACCTCTTCCTTACCAAATACCCCTCCTTACCACGCAACTAAATGGTGCACGCTAGAACAAGCCGAAGGACTAGGGGTCTTAACCTTACCCGTGACTAAGCCACGACGACATGGTGAACCATCACATTTTCTAGGGAGGACACTCCCAAGAATACAACCCATCTCTAGAGGTACCATTACCAACTATGGCATCCCAAGCCAAACATCACATCGGATCCACTAGCTAATTCCATGACTTAGCTTATACACACAATCCACCAAACCGCATAACACATCGACTATCCTTCCATTTCCTCTATATACATATCTATATAGATACACATTGGTGAACTGATTTATCTTGTTGATTTAGTTTGTTCCGGCTTAACACAATTTGAAACCAAGTCACACGAGTCTCGACCGGCTCACTAAATAAGGACCGGCTTACCTCAAACGTGGACTATATTTTGAAAGAGTCACATGAGTCTCGAACCGTCCCACGAGTAAGGACCGGCCTACCCCAAACATGGACCATCACTTTGAAAACCAATTTGGAAAACCATTAAGCCCGGGATCGATTTATAGTCATCTCAACAAAATTAAGGACCGACTAACTCACGTCAAAATGCCATGAGGAATGCACTAACACACGAGGTGCCACGAGGAATACATCATCTCACGAAGTGCCACGAGGGATGCACTATAACACGAGGTGCCACGAGGGATGCACCGACTCACAACAATCAAGGACCACATCGTTTGGTCACCCACACACCACATTCAAAATTCATGTTATTTAGGTTGGTTGATTAATAGGTGAATTAAGTAGATTTTCAAGTACGAATCAAAGGAGACGAATTCTCCATCAAGTGCAACGAATTTGCCTATGAGGGACGAATTTCCAAATCGAGGGCGATGAATTCACCTAATCATCTCCACAACAAATATCGATAGCCTAGGAATGAGTTTCCTAGTCTAGTGTGACGAATTCGTGCGTAGATACCCAACTATCTTTACCAAGGCATTTCACCAAACACCTATTGTGCACAAGTGCACACAAGGGTCCTAGTCACCAAGGACACCTAATTGATCACCCTACTTCTCATTCATAAGCTCAAGGCCACATACAAGGGCCTAATCAAGACCTCAAGACTACACACATAAGAGCCTAAGCCAAAATCTCCCAAATTCATCCAAGACCACACACAAGGGCCTAATCAAGACTTAACAAATCTACGGAACTATGAATTATACACACAAGCCCCTTGGGCATTCTATCAAACACCTGGCGGGAACAAGATCACCGCTCAATTCTACTAATTTAAACACCTAGGATAAAACCCCCAAATTTCCATCAAACTCCAACAATTCAATCACAAGTACTAGACATGAAATTGACTATCACACATCCTCGCAATCACCAAGAACCCTAAATTCCAACGCAAGGATGATTCCGATTTTATTCAATCAAAACATGTAATTTTCATGATTTCCCAAACATGACTTTTATGGAAATTCTTTGAGTTAAGTTCTTGAAAACCATTAGGTAACCTAACACAATCACACGAGTACAAGATAGAGGCGAATTTACCTCAAGCCGCAACGACGGGGAAAAATACTAGTCGCGAAGTCCTCGGTGCCAACGGACCTATGCACAACAATGGAAAGATCACGACGATGAGAATACAAGTCTCTAAAGGACCAACATGAGAAACCCACTTTCAAAATCGACTTACCCAAAATCTCAAGAAGATGACGTTGATACCTAGGTTTCCGAAAAGCCCTTGTCGAGGGAACAACGTTCCTTCTTCACAAAACTTCAACCGGAGCCCGATTGGCCTTCGAATCCAAGAGAGAAGGGAGAGGAGAGAACTAGGGAGGTAGAGAGAGTGAGAGCAACCCTAAGGGTTTGATCAAAATGCCCAAAATCGTGCAACACAACACATATATACCCCCTCCACTTAAAAAGACCAAAAAGCCCTTCACTTAAAATTCGGACTGAGTTTTTACTCATGGCGACCAATCGACAGCGGTACGGTAGATCGGTCGAGACTTCACAGAAGTGCCCACTGCAATGCCATGACCGATCGACGACGGTACAGTGTACCGGTCGACAAGGCCAATTTCGCACTGGTTTGGAAAGATGAAATTTCTGAGAGTATTTTGGTCACAACTTCTTCGTCCGGACTCCGATTGAGACGATTCAAGTTGCGTTGGATTTCTAATACGATTCTCTACAACTTTCATGAAGAATACACTCACATTCAGAAAATACTTCGAGGTCATAATAGGCCTAGGAGACCCTCGACACATGGTCGGGACAATCTAAAATCATGCCAATTCAAAACCGGGGATCCTCACCACTCCAAACTGCTAGATTATCATCTATCGGGTCCCAAACTCCATCGATCGATTGAAAATGGTGAATTTAATTCCAGAAACATTATTCCGAAAATACGGGTCATTACACCTCAACCACCTTAAAAGAATTTCGTCCCCGAAATTTACTAAGATTAAAGGAACAAGGATCACGACCAAGGAACACCAAACTTGCTAAGAACCCATGCGCCACACAAAAGAATAAAAGGGACAACTCCCGATACAGTGTGGACATGCCGACACGAAAGGGACACGCCGACACGAAAGGGACACGCCGACACAAAGAGGTATGCAGGCTCAAGAACTGATTTCGCCAAAGGCGCAAGGGACGGAGGATCCCACAAGGGATTTATCTCCTCAAGAATTAGAATCAATTGTCTTCTTACAACAATATCCACATAAGGAAGAGTCGGATTTGTAATTGTCAACACTACACTATCATTCTACAAACTCGCACACACGTTTTGCAATTTCGTTACTCTACCCACGGGCACACACACATCCCCACACACGCACCCAATGCGATAATCAAGTGACCACTACAATTCAAGTTTGAGATGTGCCGGCCAGACATGATTCTAAACCTAGGTCATAGGGTCATCCATATACCACACAATCAAAGGAGCACATACACGGTCGATTCCACACTGAAGGTGTAGGAATAACTGACTCAATTACTCATTCCCAAAGTCTCTAACAATCTACCCATCGCTTAGGGCACAAGGATGTGAATTTCCAAGAAATCAAGGATGGTCCCGAAGGACATACCAATCAAACAAGTGGAGAGGAGACATCAAACTAGGCCATCACAACAAAAACAAGGTGGCATGAGAGAACCACCACAACTCCTCCATGATTTAAATGGAAATGAGATCACCACTTGCAAAACTCACAACATTGATTTATAAAGCACAAGACCCAGAAACTTACCACGAGAGGCACCCGAACTAGGCAACAAAAGTTTCAACCGAAAAGAGTACTACAATGATGTCCTCAAGGGGAGCAATATCCAAAAAAATGCCTAACAGCAAATTGAGTTCACGATGCTACTAACAAAATACAACAAGGGATTACAATCCCATCGATACACCACACAACTAAAACAAATGAACGGGAAGCAAGTCTACGAAGATATAGGAACCGGCAGCTACGGATTTGCTGTAGCAATAGCGTACACTCTACCACAGGTCGTCTGGTCTACCGGCTGCTTGCCCCTCTGAATCGAAGCCCGACTTGCTTCTCTAGAACTTGTTCCTCTCTCAAACTGAGTACTGGATGCAAACGACTGGTGGTGCGACTACTGGTTCTGACTCCCTTGCTGAAACTGCTTAACTCTTGGCCCAACCAAAGAGTGATGCCCAACTAACATCTCTCCTTACCTGCTGCTCCTCTGTGGGCAAATTCTTCCCACATGCCCTGACTGGCCGCACTCGAAACAAGTAACCTGGGAACACCGAGAACGGTAATGCTCTTCCTGATGGCAATGATGACAAACAAGGTAGCTCCTGGGTAGTTCTCCTATAATACCAACACTGACAAGGGGCTGAGAACCCTGCTGACTCTGAGAAAGAGAATGATCTCTAAGCCACTTCCTCCCAAAACTGCCTGACAAAGACGTGGAATGTGAAACAAAAGACTGTCGACGAGGCTCCCACACTCTGACTTCTTTGTCCTCCTCCTAGCAAATAGGCTCAATAGCCCTGGTACAATCCAACATAGTTGCAAATGAACGAATACATTGCTCGACAATGAGTCTCTAGATGGAGGGATGAAGACCCTGCTCAAACCTCTTGCACTTGCGATCCTCTAAACTGATCAACTCTGGAGCAAAATGGGTCAGAGACTAGAATTTGATCGCGTACTGAGATACTGTCATGTTACCCTACTGCAGCAATTCAAACCGCATCCTCAACTGCTCACGAAAAGATTCCGGAAAGTACTGATCCTCGAAGGTAGAAACAAACTGCTCCCATGAAATGGCAACCGCATTCTCACAACTAAACCCAGATCCGCAACTCTAGCCAATCTTCGCACATCTTTCTTGGCTTCAACAATTGAATTCCACCATTCGCCCGCTTCGCCGACCAACTGATATGATGCAAAAGATACCCGCAACTCGTCTTCATGAATTTGAAGGGTGTCCAACGCCTTACAAATCCCAGAAAGCCAATGATTGGCCTCAATAGGCTCACTCTCTCCATTAAAACTAGGAGGGTTCATAGCACACAACTCGCGTAAAGCCTCCATCACATGACTAGCACCCCTAGCCCTGGGGGCTTGAACTGCTCTGGTGGCCTCAACTATGGCCTCAGTAATCTGCCTCACAAACAATCTAGGGTCCACTGCTTCTTCTTGACCCACTTCAACGTTCTCCTCTTCCCGAACATCTTCCATCGGGACTTCCTGATGCACCTGGTGAAACCGATGACCTCCGTGACGAGTAACCATACCGGCACCAGAAGCACTAGCGGTGATATATCCTAGCAAATATACAAATAACACGTTCAATACATGAACCACAATAACGATATGCTCAAAAATTTCTACACAAGAACTATGAGTCAATCAATGTCGAGTGCTAGGAAAAATCAACCACATACTCAACATATACGCATAACCATAGGTACAAACTCCGATACACTAGCGGAAACCAAACTCATCCAAGAACAAACACCAACTCCTATGCCTCAGACAAGGGCTGTCATCATTGATTATTGAAGAAGTTGATGGCGTCCTAATAGTTCTCCCTGATTTTTCGTGGGACATGTTCAGAGACGAGTTTCGCTATGATCCTGAGGGTACTGATTTCTCCCGGTTGACTGATGATGGAGCAGCCTCTCGTTGGTGCCTATACGCATTCGCATTTGTATTACTCGTCGGGTTATTCTTTTCTCGCACCGACGGGCTACTTGATTTGTGAGTGGCTTTTTACGTCGACACGATGATCAACGGCCAATCCGTCATTCCTTTGATTTTGGCAAAAAGCTTTCGAGGTTTGACCTTATACCACTTTACACATGATCCGCTGATTTGTTGTGGTTCGGAGTTGCTCTCCGTTTGTTTTGTGGCACATCTCTTTTAGAGCCACTCCTATCATCCGAGGTGGTTTCGGGACATTTCCTTACAGCTTTTGATCGCCCAGTAGCAAGATCTGCATGCAATGCCCCAACGATTAGATTCATGGATTCAAGTCTTGGATAATATTACTCCCAACACCATTGTGTGGGATATTGGGGTCTTTAGCACTCGTGACTATGTTGTTACCATCCATGGTTTGGGATTATCATTTCTTCCATTGGTCGGCTTTCGTGGAGTGGCCTTATTTTGGTTGTCAAGTGGTGAGACAGTTTGAGCTCAGATAAGACATTCCACCTTCATCTTCCCTTTTTGCAAGCGTCAAGTATTATTTTGACTTTTCGAATGACCTCGTCCATCCTGTTCTTATGGAGGCTTCCAATGTTTGGAACATACGGGTAAGGATTACATATTTACAAACTTTTGATGCACCCAACATGTCGGAATCATATCTAGACTAGTTGTATGTCGAAACCAAGGGAGTGACCATAAACTTTGTTATCTCGACCTTGACGAATTCAAGGGAGATCCCAAGTCCACCTTAACAACATAAGGGACTACCTCATTTCTTATGTCTTTAATCAATTAAACCCTTAATCAAGTCAAGACGCCAAAATACAGGAGGGGATCCTATAACCATCCCAACATCATTATTCCTACTCCAATGCACCTAGGTGAGTCTCATGAGCCCTCACTTTGACTCAACGACCATTATTGGAATTTCATCGAACACTCGGTGTCCAATGAGTTCCATGGGTCCACCAATGCCCTCTAAGTCCTCTATCATACAATTCCATCCACATAGGAGTTCTACAACGACCGACCATCATATTACCTCAAAATTTAACTCAAGACCCTCCTCGAGAAATTTATCGAACACAAGGTTACCATAAAACCCCAAGGCCATTCGATGACACTATGACCTTTCCTAGCACTCCTATAACCACAATTTGACATCAAGACTCAATCAAGTATTTTATCAAACACTTGACGCTCACATGATTTTAGAGTGATACACAATCCCAAATTGACCGCAATTCAACTCTTGGTTTCCACAAATTTTGCTCACAACTTACTTTGTCACACCCCGTTCAACTAAAATATTTATTAGATTTTGCGGACACGACAATGTGAATAAATAGAAAATACCACAAAAGGCATAAATTTTCAAGCACTGACTATATAGACAAAATACACAACTATAAAAGTATACCGCAAAGGTACTGAAGCTCCACAAATCTAACAGATTCTGACATATACAGACGAGATAAAACAAAAGACAACAGAAAAGATACAACTATATACCAAAAGATGCTACTCAACTCCACCAAGTTATAAACTCCAACTCCGTAGTGGACCACCAAGCTAGCCTGAGAATGTGGATTTCTCATGCAAAAAAATCACAAAAAAATCAGGAGTGTGTAAGTTATAATAAACTTTGCAGATAAATAGAGACAAAACAGAATATGGTACCACACAGCTCTAGCTGAAAGCAGAAACACATACAAGACATATATAGTAAACAGAACAGATAATCAGATGCAGAACAAATGAATAGATACAAGCACAGAACAGATAACCATGACAGATATAGAACAAATAATTAGAACAGATACAGAACAAATTTAAAATGATGTTGCAATTGTGTTTTCCCTTCATACTCAGAACAGAAACAGATATAATCTAAACACATAATAGATCACATGTGGTTCTCCATTTAAGCTTGCCCTAAGTTACAGTTTCACAGATAATATTCCAGATACAAAAATAGACAGACAACAGGTGTATCCACCCCATATAACGTGCCACACGTTACTACTAGTTTTTAATTTATTTTTTAAGTTCTCTTATTTAGATGGCAAATCAATGGCGTTTATTCATCACACGGGACCGTCGGATTCCACCATTGCAAGCATGTCTAATTTCCAGAAAAGGATATTTTTGTCCATTACGTCCATAATACAGGACAACGCACCCATAAAACATGGCCCTATTTAACATAGTTTTTCCCACTTTCCACGATGGTTCTCCACTTTCCACAATGTTTCCACAATTTCCACATTTTTCTCAATTACACAAGTTTCCACATGTTACCCCAATTCACGCTTAAATTAAGCAAATAAACGCGTAATATCAGAAATAATACCACCGCTCCTAATCATGCACCTAATGTTTACCAAAAACCAAGTAATATGCCATATGTGAATTGTACAAGAATGAAACGCAAAATAAATAATCCAACCTTTAATATAACTATCCCACTCACCGTATAACCTTACGAGTGTTTCTTGGAGTCAGACTTTGTCTAATAAAGATATTTAGATAATTCTCCTTAAACAAATTCAATTATCATTAACAAATTGGATTATGTAAATAATAAAATGAAATGCTAAAGCATAATTTATTTCTTTTTATTGATTCCCCTTTATTTCCCTTAAATTCTGTTTTTGAACAAAAAATACATCCATTGAATATTTTAGGAATTCCAAGCTTTTCCCCCAATTTTCCTTTGCACCGGGGCTCTGGGCACCGGCTGCAGCACTAGTGGCACTGGTGCTCAGCCCGGTGCTGGGTCCGGTCAATAGCCCGGTCGCGAACAAATTATGGCCATCTGAGGTTCTAACCTACTGATCAAAACGATTACTATTCATAACAAAAAATATCTTTACTGTTCATCTTCTCCTTTGATTTCCTTACACAGTGATACATACATAACTTTATAAATTTACACACGCACAGTTGCGAATAACTCACTCATAACTAACGCAAATATGTACACAGGGATTAACACACACACATACCTTTGAGCTCAGTACACACAACCGATCATAGCCCAAGAACAGAACGAGTTCCTCTTCTCCATCTCTCTCTCTCTCTCACGTTTTCTGTCGACTAAGTCAACCGCATAACGAGTTAAGGATGAAAACTTGGCTTCATACTCTGACACGATCATGCTACCCTATTTGAATAAAATAAACTCCACCTCTCTCTCCAATTGGTAACTCTCGGGATAGTATTGTGTATGAAACTCTTGTATAAACATTTTCCAAGTAATCACTCCTCTCATCTCCGGTACAACTCCCGATAACGGTATTGTTCTTAACCGGCGAAATGTTTCCCACCATGCTAAAGACTCTCCATTTACACTAAAAGATGTTAATCTAACTTTTTGCTCGTCAGTCACCTCAAGTATATCAAATATTCTTTCCAACCCTTTCAACCATGTTTCTGCCTCACTAGGGTTCACAGTTCCCTCAAACTCTACCAGATATAACCTTTTGAACCTTTCAAATAGAGTACTACCTGGTTCTATGGGCTGTTTATCACCCCCAGTTATGACTTGATGCTCCATATACGTGGCCATGGCAGCAATAAACATATCCACATCTCCCACGACATGGGGTTCCCTTGGAGCTTGTGGTTGATTCACTTCCCCTTCTACTGCACTAGATGCTCCCTCCTCTTGTCGACTCATAATTTTTTCCTGTAATCACAACACAGATAACCGTCACAGAGATATGTTAACAATAAATGTTAGTGACCGCCAAAACCTAAACTTGACTCACTAACACCCTATGGTCCACGACAACCCACTCTAGACACTCCTAAAGAAAATATGTATCTCCAAATAACTCGCCCAAACTTTCAATCAGAAGATACGGTGTACGAACGCTCTTCCAATCAGACATAAGGGTAATTATTGGTTACACGTAATTTCCTCTTCTATCCATCCATACGTCGAGAATCTAACAACCATGCTCTGATACCAAAACTGTCACATCTCGTTTCGCTAAAATAATTATTATATTTTGCGGACACAGCAATGTGAATAAATAAAAAATACCACAAAAGGCATAAATCTTCAAGCACTGACTACACAAAGACAAAATACACAACTATAAAAGTCACCATAAAGGTACTGAAGCTCAACAAATCTAACAGATTCTGGCATATACAGACCAGATAAAACAAATGACAACAGAAAAGATATAACTTATATACTAAAAGATGCTACTCAACTCCACCAAGCTATAAACTTCAACTCCGTAGTGGACCACAAAGCTAGCCTGAGAATCTAGATTTCTCATGCAAAATAGATTACAAAAAAATCCAAGAGTGTGTAAGCTATAATAAACTTTGCAGATAAATAGAGACAAAACAGAATATAGTACAACCACACAGCTCTAGTTGAAAGCAAAACAGATACAAGACGGATACAATAAACAGAACAGATAATTAGATACAGAACAGATAATTAGATACAGAACAGAACAAATAATTAGATACA
>NMUG010001849.1:0-16983 GCA_002855965.1 Monotropa hypopitys | reverse complement strand
AGAGCCAGGAAGCAAGGCACGCACTTGGTATACGAATATGATATTTTGGAGATGCATGCTAATATAGAATTATATATCATGCTATGAGTTGTAGCCATGTCTAGCAGCGAATCCGACTACTCCAGCGATGATGGGTACTCAAGTGATGATTCTTATGGCCGCCATGAGATAGGACCACAAGGAGTGTTGCCACTAGAAGACGAGATCTTACAAGACCATCTCCGCACTGATGCAGTCGACTTAGCAACAGGCACCATAGCCCAACTCGCAATAAGAATGATAAATCGCACGGAAGCGCAAGTTCGAGCACTTATCGAGTATCTCCTACGAATTAAAGAGAAAGCATGCATTCTGGCATGCAGATCTATCCGACGATGGAGTTTTCAAGAAATATGAGGGATAATGACAGACTACATCAACAACTATGTGGCCCTTCAAGATGATGGCATGTTACAAGAACAAGCTCCCGAGGAAGACCCGCCAGACGAAGAGATGAATGGAGAAATGCTCGAAGAAGAAGAAAACCTCGACATGGACCTTCAACCAGGAGATGGTTTGGTCGACGAACCTTTAAACTTTGATGAGGATTTCGATGGAAACCTTGAGGAGGACCTCGTGATAGTACATAAATAATGGACTTGCCCTTCTTACGATTGTCCTAGCGACTCAGACGATGAGTGATAACATAGTAGTAGAAAATATCCGGAATATTTTGTCGTGTGTCCGGTCACACTCATGCATCCTTTATTTCTGAAAAGTATCTTTTGCAGTATGTTTAGTAAGGAAGTTTCGTTCCTCAATTCTAACTATAAATCTTCTCGATTATCAGAATGGTTAACACCCGTGCAAATGGTCACGAGTTGGGACAAGGACGCGACGAAAATACAGAGCTTCGCAATATGGTACAGACATTGGTCGGAACAGTCCAAGCTCAACAAGTGACGATTGAACAGATTTGCCAACTAGAGGAACCAGCGATTGAGCCACAAGTCATTCACGAATATGAGGTTGTAAACCCCGCTCGACAAATTCAGAATGTTGCAGCTGTAAAGGAGTTTCTAAAACTCAAGCCACCTACCTTTTCCGGAGGAATGGACCCAATCAAGGCAAACGAATGGGTCTCTGAAATAGAGAAAAAAATTCGACTTCTTCAATGTACTGACTTGCAAAAAGTAGAGATTGGATCCTATTTACTTGTGGGTGAAGCTAACAGATGGTGGAACCTGAAAAGTATTGCTGAACCAGGAATGTCTTGGACAAGATTCCTGGAGATCTTTCGAGAGAAGTTTATGCCACGAGCCATGCAGAATGCTAAACACATAGAGTTTAAAAATTTGAAGCAACAAGGAGCCATGACAGTGGCAGATTATGAAGCTGAATTCACTAATCTAGCTGTCTACACATCATATCTAGTTGCAAGTGATGAGATGAAAGCCCGAAAATTTGAAGAAGGGCTCAAACATGACATCCGTAAGATCGTTCGTCCTTTCTAATTGCCTACTTACGCTGAAGTCCTGGATAGAGCAATATTGGTAGAGCAAGATGTAGATGAAACAAGGCACTTCAACGAAAGGAAGAGAAACCAAAATCAAGGAGGATCCAACCACTCGAAGAAAGTAAAATTCGAATGAAACACGACAAAGAAGAGGAAGTGATCACCAACCAAGACCAAGGCCACCTTGCCAAAAGTGTGGAAAGAACCATGGAGGGGAACGTTGGTTTAAAGAACCAACAAAATGATTCGGATGCGACCATGAGGGGCATTTCAAGAACAACTGTACAAATGTGCTCACCGAGGCAAATGTTGTACCAGTCAAAAATCAGAGGAACGATGCTGGCAATCAAGAAAATCGCAACGGCAACAACTAGAGGCAGGGAAAAGCCTTCGTGCTTGTTCTAGGAGACCCAAGGAATGATGAAGAAGTTATGGTAGGTAGAATCTCTATCTACGACATTCTTACTTATGCATTGTTTGACTCCGGATCAACACATTCGTTTATTTCTAAATCCCATGCTGAGAAAATTCACAAAAATTCTGAACCATTAGATTCCGATTTACTGGTATCCCAACCCCTGAGTAAAGGAGTTCTATGCTCAATAGTTTTTAGAAACTGTGAGGCTTGGATTGGGGGAGTGTCAATATTTCTGAACTTGATCTCATTGGCTATGACACATTTCGATGTGATCATCGGCATGGATTGGCTATCTAAGTACAACGCAAAGATCGATTGCGCTGCAAATCTTATCACCTTCAAAGAGCCTAAAGGTGGGGAGTCCCAACTCAAAGGAGAAAAGATTGTCTCGCCACCTTGTTTCGTTTCTGTATCGAAAGCCAGTCGGCTTTTATAGAAGGGATGTTAGGGATACCTTTGTAGTATCTCCACAACTTCGGAAGAAAAATCCACACCAGTTAATGTGGCAATTGTTCAAGATTTCTCCGACGTATTTCCTAAAGAATTACCCGGAGTGTCGATTGATCGAGAGATAGACTTTACTATCAACATCATACCAGGAGCGCAACCTATTTCAAAGAACCTTTATCGGATGGCGCCAGTAGAGCTTAAAGAACTGAAGATGCAACTGCAAGACGTGGTGGATAAAAACTTTATCCAACCTAGTTCGTCACCATGGGGAGCACCAGTGCTGTTCGTGAAGAAGAAGGATGGAACTATGCGATTATGTGTTGACTACCTAGAATTCAACAAAGTCACCATCAAGAACAAGTATCCACTACCACGAAACGACGACTGGTTCGATCAATTGCAAGGAGCTCAAGTATTTTCAAAGATTGACCTCCGCTCTAGTTATCATCAACTCAAATTCAAGGTAGAAGATGTGGAAAAGACTACTTTTCGCACCAGATATGGCCATTACGAATTTTTAGTCATGCCGTTCGGAGTAACTAACGCTCCCGCAGCATTCATGGATCTCATAAACCGGATTTTCACCAACTATCTCGATGATTTTGTGATCGTGTTCATCGATGATATCCTCATCTATTCAAAGAACGAAAAGCAATATGAAACACATTTGGCAACAGTATTACCGACTCTACGAGAAAAGAAGCTATACACCAAGTTCAGCAAATGCGAGTTTTGGCTCATGAGTGTTCATTTCCTTGGTCACGTCATTAGCAAGGAAGGAATTTCGGTGGACCCTCAAAATATTGAAGCTGTCACAAATTGGCCAGCACCACCTTAAGTAACGGAAGTTCGCAGCTTCCTAGGACTTGCCGGATACTACAGACGATTCATCAAGGATTTCTCGAAGATCGCAATACCGATGACAGAGTTAACACGCAAGGGAGAACCTTTTATATGGGCCCAGGAACGTGACGAGTGCTTTCAAGAACTGAAGAAAAATATTACTATAGTACCAGTACTGGATCTACCGAAAGAAGAAAAAAGTTTTGCAGTCTATAGTGACGCTTCGCACAAAGGACAAGGATGCATTTTGATGCAGGAAGGAAAGGTTATCGCCTATGCCTCGCGACAACTGAAGCCGCACGAGAAGAATTATCCTACGCACGACTTGGAACTTGCAGCAGTCATTTTTGCATTAAAGATATAGCGCCACTACCTATATGGAATCACTTGCGATATCTTTACTGACCATAAGAGTTTGAAGTATGTTTTCACCCAGAAGTAGTTAAACCTCAGGCAACGCAGATTGTTAAACTGATGAAAGTCTATGATCTCAACATTCAGTTTCATTCCGGAAAAGCCAACGTAGTAGTAGATGCACTCAGCAGAAAAGGAGAAAACCCTTAATTAGCCCACCTCTCAATGATCGCCATCGACCCTGTCAAAATAGAAGAAACCAAAGCATTACAGAAGAGTGATACCAAGTTGCAGAAGATTTTCGAAGATGCCAAAAGCAAGCCAGAAGGAGAATTCACCGCCCACGGCGGTCTACTCAAATTTCGCAATCATATATGCATCCCTGACCAAGAAGATATCAAACGAAAGATCATGGACAATGGCCACAAATCAAAGTTCATAATTCACCCATGACAAGCTAAGATGTATCAAGACCTCAAAAGTCATATTGGTGGGTAGACATGAAGAAGGACATAGCAGATTACGTGAGTCGATGCTTGGAATGTCAGTAAGTGAAAGCCCTACGACAAAGACCAGTGGGGCTACTCCAACCTCTACCAATATCAAAGTGGAAATGGGAAGACATCACGATGGATTATGTTGTTGGATTTCCACGATCATCCAAGGGCAACAATGCGATATGGATCATAGTCGACCGATTGACCAAATCAGCACACTTCATCCCAATCAAGAATACGTATTCGATGGACCAGATGGCTGCCACTTATCTACGAGAGATAATTCGACTTTATGGAAGGCCAGTATCAATTACATCAGATAGAGACCCACGGTTCGTGTCAAGATTCTGGAAAGCACTTCAGAAAGCAATGGAAACGACGCTCAACTTCAGCACAACTTTTCACCCGCAGACAGATGGACAATCAGAGAGGACAATTCAGACTCTAGAAGACCTCTTACGAGCATGTACGTTGGAATTTCAAGGAAGCTGGGAGGAGCACCTACCATTGGCAGAATTTGCTTACAACAACAGTCATCAAGCAAGCATTGGAATGTCTCCATTCGAGGCTTTGTACGGGAGAAAATGCAGATCACCTTCATGTTGAATAGAAGCTGGAGAGGCAGATCTTACTGGACCAGAGATTGTGCAGGAAACCACGGAAAAGATCAAACTAATTCAAGAACGATTGAAGACAACCCAGGATCGTCAGAAGAGCTATGTAGATACACGACAAAAGGAACTTGAATTCCAAGAAGGCGACAAAGTATTTTTGAATGTATCACCAATGAAGGGCGTCGTCAGATTCGGAAAAAGAGGGAAGCTAAACCCTCGGTATATTGGGCCCTTCGAAATTCTCGAGAAAATTGGGCCAGTTGCATATCGATTAGCATTGACACCTGAACTAGCCAAAGTTCATAATGTCTTTCATATATCCATGCTTCGACGATATATCTCAGATCCATCACACGTACTAGTTCAGCCACCAATCGAGATCGAGAAGAATTTATCTTATGAAGAGCGACCAATCAGAATCTTGGATCGGCAGGAAAAGCGACTCAGGAATAAAACCATTCCACTAGTCAAAATTTGGTGGGAAAACCAATCGGGCAACGAAGCCACGTTGGAGAAAGAAGACGATGTACGTCAGAAATATCCACACTTATTTACATAAGATATGCCTCTTATTTAAGACATGCATATTTTGTCCAACTACTTCCTGCTTAAGTTTGGGGACCAAACTTATATAATGTTGGGGAGGATGTGAGACCCCGGTCCTAGAAATATTGACCAGAATATTATTTTATAATTTCAAAGATTTTCAGAGTTTATTTAGTAATTATTTTAGGAATATTTACGTAAAATAATATTTTTAAGAAGATGAGTAGCTCGTGACAGTAGACGGATATAGGAAAATCGGCTCCGATATTAGCATCACACAAGTACCGGAAATCGTGCATCTCAATGAAATATCGACGGTAAAGCATTTCCTGAGAAGTCTGAGATGACTCTGGAACCATCAGAACCAAAACCAGAATTTTATTGGGAATAAACACGAATTCATTCAAAGAGCCATGAGACGATGAAACGGCAACGGAAAACCGAAATACAAATTTTCATGAAGTCTTGTCAGAAAGACAGAACTTTCCTGCGGAACGGTTTTGCCAAATTATCTCATCTCGATGCAACGAGAGCCAGGCACAAAGATTTGTTTAAAGTAAAAATATCGGAAGCCGAGTATTTTTCAAAACATTGTCCAATTCAGATACCGACAATTTCTACATTCATGATTCGTCTCAACAAAAATTATGGTAGTCTCAGTTTTCCGAGAAGCAGGACCTACAATAGTACGGGGCAGACAGACTAGAGATTTCGGTACAGAGTAAATCATTTTGAATTAAAAGAAATTCAAAGAATAATTTCTTCCATCCATTTTTACAAAAAACCAAAACATCAAACTACTCCTTCGTCCGTTTCCTGAACCACTCTTGGACCCAAGCTCTTGACAGCCAGTTGGAGCAGTTGGCTGTTGACCAACTGGATGACAAACAATGTCGCATCTATAGATGCGACCTTGGCCTATAAAAAGGGGAGCTCCTAGCTTCATTCACCACATCTCACAAGAGCATTAAACATCCATAAAGCTTCTCTCTCTATATTCTGTCTGACCAGAAAGTTTTCTAGCCCTAAAAGCCCTCGGAGAAGTCTCGGAACTCTACCGAACCTCTGCCTAACTACACCCGACTCCAAATTTCAATCCCTACTTATAAAAACCAGAGATCAAAGTTCCTTTCTATCAAATCCAAGATCCAAAAACCATATAGAGCAATTATTCTCTCAATTGTCTCTATAGTTCGGCGGAATAGCCAAATCTCAGCATAGGGGCCCGACAAGCAAATTCTTAGCATTCTAGAGTTTGGAAACTCGTCAACCGCACTGCTGGATCTCGCTGCCACTTAGCCTTGATCAGAGATTTGCTTTAATCGAGAAGCTAAGAAATCAACTACGATCAGGTGAATCGTTATATACCATTTTACTCGTATATTTTCTGATGCTTAGTCCTTTCAAATTATGATTGCGGTTATTAAACCAAGAAATGATCTTTCTAATGAATTTTGAGAAAATGAGATGCATCACTCTCTCTGTTTATATACATGGATGAATGATAGTTTGATGAAAGGTTTATATAAGAACAAAAGTTCGAATGACAAATGATATAAATTAACGAAATTGAAAAGAAGACGAAACAGAATAAAAGGCTCATACGACAAAGGAAAATTATTAAATTGATGTTGCCATGCTCATACTACAGATGTATTGCCATAATGTTGAAATGCTATAAGAAGGAATTATGACCATGATATTGAAAGGTCCATATAAAAAGGGCAGAGCTCAAGCGCAAAGACGCTACATGTATGAAAAAGGCACTGGGGGCGGGTAGCCCTTGGTGTAGAATGGAATATGAAAAGGCACTAGGGGCGGGTAGCCCTTGGTGTAGAATGAAAAGGCACTAGGGGCGGGTAGCCCTTAGTGTAGAATGAAATATGAAAAGGCATTAGGGGCGGGTGGCCCTTGATGCAGAATGAATTACAGAAATTAAGGGCGGCTAGCCCTATACGCAAAGGAATCATGAATGAAGAAATTTTGAAAATCTATCAAGGCCTTACGAGCCATTATTACTTTTAAACTTTAAATCTTTGAGCCATATGACATGATGAAAACAACTTCCTTATGATTAAATATTGTTTAATCCATGAAACTTGTAATTTGTTATATATTGATTCACTCTAGCTTTTAACTTATTCGTTTTTGTAAAACCATTTCAGGATATGAAGAGGATTAGCTTGTCAGATCTAGCTCTTTGACTTATTGAGGATCTTTGTAATTTTGATGTAAAGGTCACTTTTGGGCCTATGATGATGTAATCAATAATGATGAGATAATGGAATAATTATGCACTGCTCTGGTATTGTTCACACGCTTCTGCATTTATTTTATTGTGATGAAATCCCTCAACTATTTTATCTTAGGCCTTTGCGATCTTGCTGGTTGGTCGGCCATGGACTCATCTCATGATTGGGACGGGTCGTGACAGGTTAAGTGCTTATTTTCTTGAAAAGCATAAAATGTGTTAACGATTATTTTTAGAAACTATTATAAATATTCTGGATGCATAGGGAGTACGTTAGATCATAGATTATGAGACCAAAATGTTGAGAATAGTGACAACTAGGATGATGGTTAATGAATATGAAAAGTTGATAATGTTGTTGACGTGGTTAATCTGCGAATGAAGGATGGATGACTAGGTTTTGGGTCAATGATCGAAGAACCTTAGAAGAGACCATGATTATGAGTAATGCTGAGAATAAAAATGAATAATATTTATGAATGAGAGTTGATATGACGAATCCTAGGTAGGACACGATGATGATTTGTTTTCAGGCTTGCTAAGGCCTAAGAGACAAGAAAGAATTATATTACTGAATTCACAGGGTCGAAACCCCAAGGCCTAAGCATTAGGTCTTGAAATGCTCTGGTTTGGGGGGTTTACTAAAAGATAGGACTCAAGATGTACTGAATTGGGATTGGGTGATGTAAGAGGAAAGAAAATCGTGTTGGGTAGTCCAAGGCTTATGGTTATGGGATAAAATTTCTCGGTGAAGTCTTGATAGAGAACTTAAGTTAAAGGATAATAAATAAAACTGATGACATGTTCGTACACATTATTATCTATTTACCATGTCTTTATTGACTACTGTTATTATTAATTAATCATGAATGATTTATTGGCATAAGAGTTTATAGAGTAGGGATTCCTATTGAGTATCGCAACTCATGGTGCCTTTTTCTTTGTCCCTTGGCATTTCATGCCAGATGAAGATATACAGATGTATGAACCACTGAAGAGAAATTTGAACCAGATCCGAGTCATGGTTTGGAATATGAATAGTCATGGATTCTTTATCCTTGGTTTACCTATAGTTTTATTCCACTTATTTGTAACACAGTAAACCTTGTAAATGGTATTTTGGTAATTGTACACATTATCATTTATTAAGACTTCCGCTGATTATTAATGGATCAAAATTCTTTTTAATTAATAGTTTATTAATTAAAAAATATTTCTTTATGTATCTGGAAATTGTGGGTGTGACAACTTGGTATTAGAGCCTTAGGTTCAACCCCTACGACCTTAGGTAGATAGGGTAGATCACACACTTCTCCATTCTAACCTATCTAGTTTTTAAACATTCTGTTGACCAGACTTTGGTAAGTCTCACCAACATTTTTATGTTCGAAAGGCATCACCTTATAATAGTACAACCCCCAATCTATGATGAACAAGGTCTTTTCTCGATCATATTCTTCCATTATGAACAGACTGTAGCCTGAGAATGCATCCATGAAGATAAGGAGATTATACACTGCCGTTGAATCTACCAATTGATCAATCTGAGGTAAGATAAAATTGTATTTTGGACAAGCTTTGTTGAGATCAATGAAATCCACACACATTCTCCACTTTCCGCTAGTCTTCTTAACCATCACAACATTGGCCAACCAGTCATGATAATTGACTTCTGTGGTCGACCTAGCCTTTATGAGTTTATCAGCTTCCTTAGTTGCTGCTCTATTCCTCTCTAGTGCAAAGACTCGCTTTTAATGCTTAATTGGTCGCATAATTGGATCCATACACAATATATGAGTAATAACCTATGGGTCAATCCCATGAATATCATTATGAGACCAAGTGAATATGTCTATACTTTTCATTAAAAATTTCTCCAGTCTGGGCTTGACAACCTGGCTTAGAGTTGACCACAAGTTAATTGTCTGACCTGGATCTCCTGTCATGCGCTCTACTCTGACGAGCTCCTTTATGGAATCACCTTGGTGAGGCTTCTCCTCATCTCTTGCATCCAAACTGTCCACTGGAAAGCTCTCCAACACCAATGCTCCTCCAGTGTGTCATATGCAATAGTTGTAACATTTCACCGTTGTTTTCTTATTCTTCTTCATTTCACATTTACCACTAGGTGTTGGGAATTTCACCTTAAGGTGGAAAATTAAAATTATAGCCTTAGTCCTATCTAATGTTGTTCGTCCAATAATGTCATTGTAGGCCAACGAGTTGTCCACCACCAAGAAGTCCACCATCTGGGTTAGCTGTTGTAATATTTGTCTTGAAAATTTTAAATAAAATTAAATTAAAGCACAATTAGGTGTTAATTTATGTTAATTAATAATCTGATTATGTGTAAAATTATATTTTAATGTTTAAAAAGATTAAAATATGTTAAAATGATTTTGATAAAGTTAGGAATGAAATGGATTTGTTAAAATTGAAAGTTAAGATTTAAGGCATTAATTTCCTAAAATAGTGTGAGTTACTATAAAAAATGAGAATATAAATTTTCGGAAATTAGTATAGGATTAGGAAATGATTTTCGAAAGATATCGAGGAAGTGGGAAGAACATAAGAGAAATCTTAAGATTACTTTCGGAATCTTATCAAGGCACTACTGGAAATTGAAGGAATTTCAAAGATATTGAAATGTCTGATAACACATACTGAAATGTGAAACTAATTAGGTGACGTATACCAAAATATGGTTTAGGCTATACCAAGGAGCCAAGGTATATCGAAATGATAAAAAATCATATATACCGAAATGTAGCTATTGAATATATCGGTCTGTAACAATGATTATATCAAAATATTAAGGTTCTAATGTGGTTTAAATATGGAAATATCGATAGACATTTCGATATGTATAGGAATAATCGTATATCGATATGCACGAATTGCATATCGTCATGAGAGGAAATTCTATGTGTTGAATTTAAGTTCATCGGTGGGTTTTGTTTATATCATAACTTATAAAAACTTCATTCGACGTTCAATACATATCACAAATGCAAACAATAGATGGAGAGACCAATTGAGGAGAGAGGAAGGGGTTACAGGAAGAGACAGAGATTGTAGGTAAGATCAAAATCAACGTCAGTTATAAAAAATCGTCATCAAAGGGTAAGTAATCGTTGAAAATTATATTAAGACTAGCATATACCCGTGCCTAAAGTCCCGGAGCAAAACTTTCGGTATTATAGTTTTTGTTCTTACAAAATTTTGAGCAAAAAATAAAATTATGATCAAAATCATGAAATGCATGTGCCTAAAGTTATATATCAACATCGTGCCCGTATTTGTATTCGTGTCTATTTTTCATGTTTGTGTATGTGTTCATACTCATGTCGAAGTAAAAATATAATTATGCTATAGAAACAAAAATTATAGACAATATAGGTACACCCTCACAGTGTAATGCATCTCTAATACACTCCATAGCTGAGATATAGAATAGTTTTGCCGCAACACTTTTGAAAAGACTTCAAATAGCATACCCCTCGGTCTTAATTATAGCTGCTAACATACTTGACTTTCTCGTCAAGACCTGATCAAAGGTGTTACCATCGGTTTTACGAAAGAACCCTGTTATGCATAGACAAGGCAAGGCCTAGGCATGCACATGCAGGGGCCAGGCCCTCCATGAACGGTTGTTGGGAAAAAGATCCAAACCATTCAAAAAATGTTTTACGTTATTTTTAAAAAAACCAACTTATTTGGATAACTATAACTGCTTCATCCGAACTTTCATACTTTCATTCACAAGTTTAGGCCTGACTTCTGAATGAATATAGATGAATCAGTTACAGTGATCCAACTTAACTGATTTTTTACAGGGAAACATAAAACAAGTTTAAATTTTTTTTGAATGGTTTGGATCAACCGCCTGACACCCGCGTACATACGGCCCGACCACACATGTGCGCGTACATAGACACCCCTACGTATGCATAGCATTTTCATTTACCAAATGTGTTAGATATCTCGACATTGATTTCACCTTTTCCTTTTTCTACTGGCATTCCTATATGAGGAATATCGGTTAGATTGATCCCCTATTTACATAGGACGCTCCACTTCCTCGATTCCACATTCCAAACAAAGCCATCTTTACTACAAATGTTCTCTCTAATTGTAATGAAATTTAATGAAGAAATGGCTGCCTCGACCTCCAATTTTGATCCAAATCTCTCAAAGCCAAATTGAGCCCTGAAACCCTTACTCATCTTTTTCGGAATGTAAGCATCAAAACATAACCGCACTTTGAAAATATCCACCCCAACCATTCTGCATCCATGCCATCTATTAAATTGTCCACATATACAATGAATACTAGCTTGTTTTCGAGTGATCTCTTCACATCCATAAGAGTAAAATTTTGATTATGAAATTGTTTCTTTGTTGCAATCACCCAGTCCACCATCAATTGTATTTTGATAACACCTTCAAGAGTAATCAGTTGGAAGCTACTCATATTGTTGTAAGAACCATTCTCATGGGCATTTTTTCAATAATATTGTGAGTAAAAACATATTCTTGTTGCTTAACATCTTGATGTAATTTCTGCAACCCCTTAATCTTGCAAAATTTATACCACGACAGAAATTGTTGACTTTCTAACCTTTTACTTCACACCATAACAATGGACATTGCTACCACGACCAAAACAGAGGAGAGGAGAAGAGAAAATGGAAAAGGGAAGAGGAAAGGAGGAGATGTGGCAAAGAAGGAGAGAAAGAGAGAGTGTGCGCTTACTAACAATGGAGAAGGTGGTCGAAGAAACTGTTAGTGTGAGGGGTAGGGGTTTGGGATGCACAGAGGTAAGGGAGTTTTCTATGGTTTTGGGATGGTAGCGTTGATTAGTGAACAACCCATACATCGGCGAGGGAGTGATTCAAAGGTTGGACTCGGGAGGGGGGAACGGTGGTGGATGATGCCCCAAAGATTAGAGAAGGACCTTGTAGAGGTGACGAAGCCCTCAAAATACTCGATGGGTGCTTGGCATGTCACGACTCTGACCCATCCTCTGAGGTCATCATGATAGATGCCATGTCACGCCCCGAATTTTCAAACCATTTTTTTTAAAAGCAGTTTCAAATCATAAACGAGGGGATACAATTACTTGTCATTCAGATACAGTCAGTTGAATTTAACATTACATCATAGAGCAGTATAAAAGAAGGGTACAAGAACTATGCAAAGCGCAAGAAGTAAAGTACAATATCTGACTACAATTGAAGTGCTAAAACTGAAGTATAACAAAAGAAAAGTACAACTGAACTACTCTGTGTAAGGAGGAAAACTGCAACTGAAATACTCCAACTGAAACTGTAACAGTCAAACCCAAGAAAATCCAGCAGCTGACTCTAGCTCCAAGCCACCAAGTCTGTCTAGCCCTGCAACACAGACTAGAAAAAGAAAAAAAAAGGGACTAAGCAAACCACGGCTCAGTGAGAAAACCTCTAACTACTACCAAGCAGACACATGCGCTGCGTGCCTACGTGTCTACAAACAAAGTACGAGAACAGTAAAGAGACCAAGTGCACGTGGTGCAAACCTAACTCAAAACAAGGGTAACCATAGGCATGTCGCCTACAACGTGTGCACGACTGAATCCTCAAAACCAAATAAGTATAAGAGTAAGATATTCTAGGTCCAACCGAGGTGGACTCCAACACGACCCAACCAACCTCACTACTAAGGTGAGACAACCCTAAGGATCTACTAAGGATCCCTTACTCAAGTGATGCTAAGATATCCAATAACAACTCATTCCATGGCGTCAATAACTATCGTTATCGTATATATTGGATTCACATAGCATTGAAATATTCGAGGTATTCCTTTCCTTCCTTCACTTCACTTTATTTCATTTATTTCATAACATGGATAAACCACCAAATCCCTAGCCAAGGCATTTCCGGTTATCCTAACCTTTCCATTGCATTGTTTGATCACATTTGCAAGTTCATACCTTTGTAACATGTCATTTACATTACCTTCGTAGGCCTCATACAATGGACTCACTATGGGAGCGTCTCGCCAAGCACCTTCCACGTTATCCAAAGTTTCCATTCCTCTTTTATGTTACAATTTAAGCAATGAGAGTTCCTCCATTCCATAATAATAATGTATACCGGAATTTCATCGTAAGTATATTCCGTAATCATTCACGTGTCATCGTTCGTCAAGTTGTGTCAAGTAACATTGCTACAATTCCTAGCTGAAGGCTAGTATACCATAGTTGTTATGGTCGTCAACATTCCTAGACGAAGCTAGTATACCATATATCATGGTCATCAATATTCCTAGCCGAAGCTAGTATACCATATATCATGGTCATTATGTAGCATCATTCCTAGCCGAGGGCTAGTATACCATGGTTGACATGGTCATCATATAGTATCATTTCCTAGCCAAGGGCTAGTATGCCATCGTGATCATGGCCATTACGTATCGTCATATGTTCAATCTATTGTGTTGAGTTCCCTAGCATACGCTAGTAGTGTCATGGGTGGTCGTTATCACAATTGCGTTCGATATCCTCTAGACCAAAACCCCCCAAATTGGTACACTCGGGTTCATTCGAATTTAGGGCCTTTCACCTATGTTATTCAAGCATGAAGTTGAACCTTGTCCTAGGTGTATACAACCCTAAGGACTCCATATCTACCATCAATTTCATCATTAGGCCTCAAACCCTAGGTCAATTTTACCATGACATGTTATATACGAATTTTTTCACCAACGAACAAGATATCAAAGGAGACAGGGAAGGCACAATCTAGAACATATCTAAAGATAGAAGTCTCCTACGACAATTCAAATGTCACGATAACCCCAAAATACGACTTAAGGTTCACAAGGGCATTTTGTCGAACACTTGGAGGCCCTAAAATCCAATGGCCACCAATCACCCTACAAGTCACTGAATACTCAAGTTATCCCTCTCGCGGGTATTTCATCGAACACGTGACGCTCACGTTAACCTCGAGTGATATTTAGACTCAATTGACCATAATACAATCCTCGGACCCCATCAATTGGACTCATAACCCCCTAGGGCATTATATCGAACACCTATCAGGCACAAGATCACCACTCAATTTCACCAAAATAAAACTCTAGGTCATGAAATGCAACCCACACAAACTATGGTCATTTAATCGACCCTACGTACACACACACACATACTCAATAGGAGTTAAGAATTTACCCACCGGAAACCATTGGACTTCGAAATCCCTAGGTGAGGGATTCTTCATACCCACACGAACCGAGACCGTCATTGCGTAGATCGTCTCGGCCTCATCGACGTTAATGAAGGGGATTTATCCCAAAACCCTATGGAAAGCCTCCAAAATTTGAGAGAGAGGAGAGGAGAAATGAGTTTGAGAGAGAAAGGGAGGAGAACTTACTTGGAGAGAGAGAGAGAGGAGTTGGGACTGAGTTCGAAGCTCCAAAATGCTCCCAACACGCACCTAAAACATATATATACCCTCCCACATAAAATGACAACAATGCCCTTCATTTAACATAATACATTTCGAAACAATAGGAGGGGATCGGTCTGTAGCGGCTCGGGGGACCAGTCTCCTCAAAAATATTGAGCCTACTGACCAATCCCGACCGGTATGCAGCGGCACGGGGGACCGGTCTCTATGAGGAAATTTTAAAAAGTTTGCAAATGTGCCCTCCGAGAGTATTTTGGTCATAACTGCTTCGTCCGAACTCCGATCGAGACGATTCAAGTTGCGTTAGATTCGTAATCGAATTCTCTACAACTTAGTAAATAATGTATTTCATTTAAATCTACTTTTGAAATTCTAGGTTGTTACATCTCATATCCCTTAAAGAAATTTCGTCCTCGAAATTAAGTAAGAAAAAGAGGAGATGAAACCAAACCACCGACTAATGGGACCAACGAATTCTCTCCTCTACAATTGATTCAGAATCAAAATACACCTCCGCAACAAACTTCTCAAGAGTGAGACCACCACAAGAGTAGGAGTGAGTTCAACCAAAATGCATGGCTTCGATACTGTTGTTCGAACACCCAGTCAAGCACAAGTACAACTTTGCTTCGACATCCTATGATTCGTCCACGATAGTCACAATGCAAGGGCACGTTTCACCACCAAGTAATACCAAACTTGAGAAAAATCCACGTGTAATACCCGTTCCATATTATAAATTATTTTTATAATAATTCTAAAAATGTTAGAATGTGAAGTGGAGTGAAGGAAGTTTGATAAGGGTATTTAGGTAATTGTATAAATATGTAAATACATATAATGCCTTATTTATGGAAATAAGAAAGAAGAGTGGCATGCAAGGGTAAATAGGAGAGTTAGTAGAGGGGTAAAGGGGTAAATTGGCCTAAAAACCTAATTTGGGGTTCTTGGAGGAAGGAGTTTGGATCAAACTCACTAGTAGGGTGTGTTCTTGAGAGAAAGAGAGGGAGAACTCTATAGAGAGAGAAGTGGAGGAAGATCTTGGAGGAGTTCTTTGCCTAGAGAGTTATTCAACAAACAGATCAAACACCAAGTAAGTATCACTCTCCGTGAATCTCAAGATCAAATTCGTAAAAACGAAGCCAAGATCTAGGTTTTTATAATTTTCGGATTTTTGGGTGTTCTTGAAGAAAACCCTTGATTTAAGGCTTTGTAGTGGTTTGTGGATCTTGAAATCGAAGTATGTTGGTGATAGGAGTGTAACACCCCGTAATTTTAAATAAAACATTTCCAACATAATTTTTTTTTTGAAATACAATAAACACAATAGTGGGGACTTAATAGTTACTATACAACAGCATTGCAGTTGAAGTTCTCATTACATTAATCTTGATACAATATACCAAACTGAAGAGTACAAGAGAGAAGTACAACAGAACAACTCGCTACAACTGTAAAAGAAAAGTGCAACTATAACAGGACAACCACCTGAAAATTGAAAACAAGTACAACTGCACAAAGGGAGCCAAGGCCGCAGTCCCAAAGGAACCAGCTGCAAGCTCAAGCTCCAAGTCACCCATGCAAGAGAAACCCTGTAGAACAAGCCTGGAAAAGAGAGAGAAAGGAGGGTCTGAGCAAACCACGGCTCAGTGCGGTAACTACTAACGACTACAAGGCATGCACAAGCGTATGCGACCCTATGTGCCACAAAGTAAAGGTAAACAAGTAAATGGGAAGGCACAACACATGCACACGCCCAAGTAATGTAAGACTAAGAGTATCCCCAAGGTCAAACAAGTAGAGTGTCACCCAAACCAACCGACGCCTCCAACGTAGGCACTATCACAAGGGAATTCTACTAAGGGAAACGCAAGCCTCGATACTCGATTCACACATACCCTCAACCCAAACCACGGTCAAGATACGACCAACACCTACAATCACTCGCAAGGAACCCAACGTCAAGTCCTCTCATCGTTTCCATCATTTCCACATTCATTGGTAATGTTTTGGATTCACATGATTGTAGTTAATATTGAATATTGGATTACACATTTCATC